>SRPP01000032.1:0-96308 GCA_018360055.1 Claviceps monticola
CGGGGCGGGAGAAAAAAATTGAGTCCGCCGAAGAAAATATGGGGCAAAAATGGGGTAGGTGGTATGAATAAGAATATGGGGTGGTAGAAATAACAATACTCTTCACAAATTATGGATCATACCTGGCGCCGACTGAAATCGTACCTGGCGCGCAGTTCGTCTCCTTCTTAATAAACCCAACCACCGTCTCTGTCTCTGGCTTGAACTCGCGCAATCGATTCGACTCACCTTTGCTTCTCTTTGGTCTCAGAAAATGTGTATGTATTTGTTTCTCAGCATGGAGCGCCACGAGCCTCATTACCTGCGCAAAGCACCGCCCAGCCTCTTTCTTTTCAATGCACACTAGGTACATACCTAGTCCTTCGTACCACTTCACCTTGGTTACCTCACCTGAACGTACCTACCTAATCTCATCTCACTTCTCGTCTCATCTCATCTAAAGTCAACCGGCCCTATTTCAAGGCACTTATGCTTTAGGTGTTTTGCTCCTCGACCGCCAGGTTCGACCTTGGCATCCGCACAGTGGAATACGGAGTACGTATAACAGCATCGCTTTCGTCTCATTTCTGCCCTGCTTTCGGCGCGCTCATAGATAATCCAGGCCTCAATTCGGTCCGATTTGATCGGCTCTAGCATCTCTCAGCGTTGATGCAGTCGACATCGCATCGTTGAACGAACTCCTCGTGGCCGCCTTATCTTCACTACGTGCTCATATCGTAGAAAAAATGTTTCCATCGCGTGAACTCACGGCGCTCATGCCGACTCAGGATATTTTGGTGTCCCCTGGGAGCAATCTGGGCTATGCCTTGATGCCCTCTATGCCGGCGTCTACTTTATCTCCTCGGCGGCATTTGTGGTGATACACTCTTGAAGACCTTGTACTTGTAGTTGCAAAGTCCAAGACAGCTCCACGAAATCTTCTTTGCGCCTCTTGTAGCATTCCATATTATATTCCGTATTCCTATTCCTAATTCTCGAGTTCTTCCATTCAAGTAAAACGCAAATGCAAACTGTATTCACAGCACTAGAGATAAATTTAATCAATCTTCATGATATTTTGAAACGTCAATCATCTGCTCATATCCAGCGAGTATCTCGCAAAGCAGCAAGCCAGAAAAAAGCAAAATAACTAGATCCGCGCGCTCAAGTCAAATGTTCAATCATACCGCCCTTGCCCCCCCCGCCCCAAAAAGCCAAATCAGGAACCCGTCCCGATTTCAAGCAAAAGATTCTCAGACGCCTCGTCTTCGTTGCTCTGAGCAGTTTCGGGCACCATCTCAGCTATATCCGCCTCGATAGTGTCCACTATCCTCCTCGGCGTACCCTCTATGCGCCAGACCCCATCGTTCCAGAGCCGGAATGTGAATTCGAAGCCTCCGTGGCAATGTGTTCTTGTTCGTGGTTTCGGTTCGTCGTCACTAGTTTTATTTGTTGGGCTTCCGCTACTGCTTCTCCTTCCGCTGCCGCTAGCTGATTTCCCGCGACTAGACCCTCGCGGATGAGTCCTGGCAGACCTCTTGGGAGCCGCCGGTAATACCAGATCAAGTTGCGGTTGAGATTTTTCGTCTTCCCTTTCCCAGTGGACTTCGTTCTCGCCCAGCGTCTCTGTCTGCCCCTCTAATATCTCCTCGTCGATGATGACGGCATCATCGGTGGTGCTCGTCTCGCGGGAGATGTGCTGTTGTTTCTGGCCTACTTTGGGCGGTTCGCTGCTCAGCATCTGCTGCTAGAAATGCGCAAAGGCGACGATACCGAGACTTCCGAGTCGCGACCTCGTATAAACATGGATCGCGTCAAGCACTTTGTCTTTTGGGCTGTGGGCTTTGGCCCGGCCCAAATATTCGTTGAGTCGTTGAGCGACCGTGTCTGTCATGTTTTGGGTGACCTGATTGCCTTGTAACATCACTATGTGACCCGCAAGGGACCCGGACGTCTTCAGTTCATGCCGAAGAGACGAGCTTATGTGTTTAGAACTCCACTCGCACCCTGCTTCGTACGCCTTTGTCATGCCTGCCTCGATAACATGGTTTACCAAGATGGCCTGCTTGTTCGTGATGGGAATGGGCGGTTCCCTCGACGTCTTCCGGCGTTTGTTGCTCTTCGGTGCGGTAGTCATTGGGGCGGAAGACATTGGGCCTATCGTTAGCAGCGCCGCACAGGGCTGCTCATCAGCCAACGGTAGAGGTGACGGTACGCGCCGGGGAAGAGGCGTCCTGGAAGTATTTGTACGTACGCTTCTTAGTGGAGCGCTGCGCTTCGTGTGCAACAGCTCCTATGGACTGGACGGGACGTGGCGTTGGCGCTGCATAAATATCTTCCTCCATCTTAAAAGGGTCAGGCCCATCCTGATTGAACCCATTCGTATCCAAGCCGGACGTCGTGGGAGCGGAACTGAATCCCGGAGTAGATCTGGAATATTGAAGCATTTGAGGCGCGACTGTTTGCATCTGAACTGAAGCAGAGGGCGTCATAGCGAATCCGGTCATGGAGGGCGTGCACATGGATGGTGAAGATCTTGTTGTTGTCATTGACAATGGCTGATATGGAGGTATAGTTCCCGGGGAGATCTCAGATTGCGGCAAGACCTGGCCCAACATGTAGGGAGCAGAGGTTGAGAAGGGATTCGAGCCAGGAAGCGGGAGATTGGAGTCTCTTTTACAATTTTTGAGAGCTTTATCAAAAGCTTGCGGAGAATTGGACCTCATCACAAACTCGCTGTTCATTCTGCTCGGATCAAGCCTCTGAGACGGAAATTTGCCGCTCATGTCCCGAATCGGCTGGCTGAAACCAGACCCGACGCCGGGTTGTAGAGGAGTCGTAAAATAATCCGTATTCCATCCTGTTTCTGTGCCTGATGGGACTGAATAGGACTGCTGCTACACATGAGTCGGTCAGCCGCGACAGCATTCTCAGCCTCAACAGTTTTATCCCCAGGAGTACTACTCTAAATAACCAAGAGCATATTCGATGGTGAATGTTCTTACCATTTGTGAAGAGTTTTGTTGTTCCGGCAAGGAAAATCCCGACCAGTCCGTCTTGAAGAAGTCCGCAGAGTTGTCGAGGTCAAATTCCGGCGGCTGCGCATCTCCATTGCCATCTTGGCGAAGTCCTGTATCTTCGCGAGCACTGCTCGGCGACATGACGCCAGTCTTCATCGTCAGGGCTGTTGCAAGTGTAAGAGTGGGATAGTCAAGGCAAAAGGAGAGGAAAAGAGGGGAGAGGAGTAAAAGAAGTAAAAATATCGACAGAGTCGAAGTAAGAAGGGCAATGAATGGGGAGGCTGGGTGTAACGATGAAAGTCCATGGCTGGCGAGGTAGTAGACGCTCTTTATCACTTTGAATTTGTCCCTTTGGGCGGGAAGGACCTGAATGACTTGATGGTTGCACCCACGTGAAAGGGCATTGAGAACAAAGTGAGAACAAAGTCAGTCGACCAGATGCCCCCGTTTGATTCCGCACCCCAAAGCAAACCCGGGCCCCGTGAAGCTCGGGCCATGCAGCACTAAGAAGTGAATCTGAAGAAATCGTATTCGACACGCCCATTGCAGTATGTCACCGCCATATGTCACCGCCACGTTTTTGCTTACATGCTCTCTCAATTACCATACTCCTGGTAGCACCCGTCTGCCTACGTCCGTCTCCGTCTCTGTTTCCCTCGGCGTTCGATGCCGGGGTGCATGCACACCGTCTTATTTCTCCCACACCGTTCTCATGGGTGAGAATTGAACTCACTATACAGACAGGCCTAAGCCACCTCCTGCACAAGCTTGCCCCATAGCATCGCGCCGGGGTTCCCCGAATTTGAAAATACTGACCCAGCTGGGCCTGCTAGAATATCTTCGGGAACAGATACTCTGCTTCCGTTCTTGTTGTTGATCCATCGAACCATGGTCGAATTCGTCTTGTTACCTTCTTCATCGGGGCTGTCAGCTCGTGCAGCGGCTGCCGCAGCGGCCTTGCGATTGATTTTGGGAGCTTGTTTTTTCAGCAGTTTGTTGATAGTTTCCATCTGCAGTTGAAAATGAGTGAACAGGAACCGTTGCAGTTCGCGAAACATTGTTGCCATGTGACAAGATACAAGCCCATCCATCTTCTTACCTTGACCTCTTCTGTGCGCTTCTCACTGAGATTGCGACGGCGCCGAGCCATTTCTTGCCGTCGCATGGACAATTCCTCTGCTGTGAAGTGTTTCTTGACTTGCACCTCTGTTCAACATCGTGTTAGCTGTGCGCGAGAACAGTACCAAGGGAGTGTGTTCGCTCGTTCTCACCATCAGACAGTTTCATGTACTCTTGAGGCTCATCCTCAAATCGGGCTCTCTGACGTTTTGTCATCTTGGTAAGGTCAGGAGACCCTTCTTGGCTGCCATCAACGCTGTCCATCTCCATGTCACCCCCGACTTCCACTTCTCCTTCGGCATCCTCTTCTTCCTCCTCCCCTTCCCCTTCCCCTTCCCCTTCCTCTTCCTCATCCTCATCCTCATCCTCATCCTCATCCTCTTCTTCATCTTCATCTTCATCTTCTTCTTCCTCTTCCTCTTCTTCATCCTCTTCATCCTGGTCTTGCCCTCGTGCCACCTCAATTTCTTCACCTTCTGCGTCCTCGTCGGCCATTGTCTCATCGCCGAAAGTCATCATTTGGTCGCCATCTTCACTGTCCGCAGGATCACTCAGATCGTCGTCGTCATCCTCTTCCTCTTCCTCTTCCTCCTCATCGTCTTCCTCGTCATCCTCGTTGACGGCCATCTTGGCTGCAGCAGCTTGGGCAGCAAATCTGGGGGCGGGTTGTGACACGCGGATTGTCTGACCTGCAACAGATGCGACGGAAGCACTCATATCGACATCTCCATCGGCGTCTTCTTCTTCCCCCTCGGCATCAAGGTCCATTTCTTCATCGTCAATTTCCATTTCGTCGCCCTCAACGTCTCCATACGCTTCTCTCACCCGCTTAGGCTTCGCGACATGGGCGTCTTGGTCATCTTCATCATCATCATCATCCGGGCTGGAATCGACAACATAATTCTTTCGGCCACCGCGATTCCTAGTACCGTGAACAATCTCGCCACCGTCAAAGTGGTCACTTCTTCTACTAGTATCCCGCGCTAATCTTGAAGTCTGCACCGTGACACTTTCGTCGAGGGATGAAGATGACATCTCTCGTGCAGCGCTCGGAGCACAGGTACGGGCGGCTCTGCGAGGTGTCGCGGAACTCCTTCGATCAGTTCTAGCACTTGTGTCAGCCCATCTTGCATGTATGGAGATGGATTCGTTTGCTCTTTGAGCAGCAGACCGCCGCGGTCGCGTTGCCATAATTCGTCTTTGTTGTGTGATACAAGTTTGAAGCAGCGTGGGAGGGCAATCCAGCCTTTCTACAAAGAGGTAGGTGCGCTGTAGCTATTGAAAACAAAGTCTTTTGATCGCAGAGGGTCGGATACAGCAGTTGAGTGCAGTCCAATCACCGTTTCATCTTGCATGGGATGAAACGAAGGCAAAGGCCAAGATGAAGGGGGATTGGTGGTCAAGGTGACCAACCGACAAATGTCGCGAGGTCGCTTTGTGCCAAGGGGTCCAAATGATTTACGCAAAACACGAAAGCAACAGTGAACAGAAAGAAAAGCTACGTTAGAGAAGAGAAGAAATAAAAGACGCAGGCAGAGTACAGAAAAGACGGGAAGGCATGAGAGCACAAGCCTGGCCGCCAAACACTGGTGACAGGCCAGCTTGGCGAAACAGCGTCGGAAATGATAAATTGAAAGCAAAACTATTGGCCAGTGCTGCAACCAGCAATCGAGGCGTCAGGCACGTGTGCGCGAGTAACGCACAATCACCGATTTAATCAAGACACGCACGGGGCGGCCAGACGGGCGACTCAACTTTGTTCAACTTTGTCATCGCCAGACACCGTGGTACATCGGGCGGTGCGATGGCCGACTTCCGGCACCGTATATTGCGCACGCAGCAATCCACGACCTCCCAGAGCATCGAGAACAAAAGAAACACGGGGGAAAGTCTCAAAGTGCATACCTAAAGCGTCCGCAGCTCGGCGCGGCTGTATATCGCGATTCGGATGATACGTGACTTCCAGTGCCGTCTTCAGCGGGACAGGGGACAGCAACGCGTCAACGCGGCAATGTGGCACTGCGGCTGGTCAAAGGACAAGCCTCAGTCTCGGCAGATGGATTGCCTCGATCCTCTAGCTACCTTCTCAAGCCAACGACGCGGTCCTGTCCTGTCCGTCTTGGCGGCAAATCCGGGCTGTGGTGCAGGGAACTAGGTAGGTATGTATGCCTGAGCCCTGACGCTGGCTGCTGAATCACTTCAGCCAAATTTCCGTCTGCCTTCCTGGAGACCCAAGGCAGCCTTGTCAGGGATTGGTTACGTTTAGCGATTTTCTGTGTAGCGATGGCGCCGATGGCGCGGTATACGAGACGGCAACAGGTTGAGGAAAGTCTCGTGTTGAGAGAGGATGTCTGTGGATGGGTGATCCGGGAATGCGTCGTGTATAATATCGATTGGCGAGCAGAATACCCTAGGTCAGGTTGCGTCGTCCGGAGAGCTGTGAGATTCCCGAATGAGACACTGGTGCGGCTCACGCGAACTGTATTGAGACGAGACAAAAACTTGATGGCTTTGATGAGTAGTCGGTTCGATGGTTTGATGACTTTAAGCCTTCGAGAACCTCCAGAAAGTCCATGTCACATCAAGACCCGCTCATCGGCATTCGCGAGCAGCCATTGGCCGTCTTTGAACCTCAAGCTCCATGCTTGTCACCCTCGCAACTTGATGTACTTGGGCCGAGGCACCTTGGCCAACTCCGTCAGTCTTGCTCCCGAGTCTCGTTCTTGTCCACGTCCATCAATTCCCCTCCAGCCAGCATTGCACATCTATCGCGAAGCCTGCCGGTTATGGGCGACGCAAAGGATAAGCCAGACTCAGCTCCCGTCTCGCCCCCGAGAGTCCGCGATGACGCAGACCAGCCCGGCCGGCAAGACAGTCCACCCGATCAAATAGAAGTCGCTCGCCGGTTTCTTCAAGAAGCGCACGTCAAAGCCTCCTCCCGCACGAAGAAGACGGAGTTTTTGCAATCAAAAGGCCTCCGTGACAGCGATATTGAGAAGCTTCTAGAACAAGAGGCGGAGCATTCCACCGACGCAGCATCACCACAGCAAGAAGAGAAGACCCCCGGATCAGACACGACACAACCATCCGCAAGCGCCGACCAACAACACCCCCAAGAACAACCACAACACCAAGCCAGCGT
Organism: Claviceps monticola; assembly: GCA_018360055.1. NCBI lineage: Eukaryota > Fungi > Ascomycota > Sordariomycetes > Hypocreales > Clavicipitaceae > Claviceps > Claviceps monticola. The sequence continues at coordinate 7,261 of SRPP01000032.1, forward strand.
CGTCCACGACCGACCCCCCATCGTTACATACCCCGAATTTCTTATCCAGCCAGACCGTCCACCGCCACTCGTCACAAAAGATGGCATCCTAAGCACCTTGTACGGCTTCGCCGGTCTCTCGACCCTCCTCTACGGCACAAGCAAGTTCCTCATCGCCCCCATGGTCGAGACCACCACCGACTCTCGCAGTCAGCTTTATCACGCAACGGCCCAAAAACTAGATAGCCTAGTCGCGCAGCTCGAGAAGACTGTCTCCGTCATTCCATCCACCGCTATGGCCCTGTCTTCTTCATCCCAGTATGATGATGCTCCGGAGGGAAGCAGCGATGATGAGGATCCCACGGAGATGTTTCATAGGGATATAGGCACTCAGACGTCGTCTGTCCTCGAGAAGGCGGCTCCCGCGGCAGCGGCAGAAGGACGCTCGTTATCATCGCCCATAAGGTCCGCCACAGACGGCCAGGCGGATCGCTTGACGGGCCTGACGAAATCGCTGACCGTGCTAAGGGACCAGCTCAGGGCGCAAAGTGAAGGCTTCCAGGATGTAGAGACCGTGCTGGATGTGTTTCGGGACAGCTTGGATAGTTTGGCGTACGGCAGTGGCACTTTTGTGGATGGGCACGACATTTACGGATCGACCAAGAAAAAGGAGCCTGAGGATGAGACTCGTAAAGTCAGGGATAATATTCGGCGGCTAAAAGGCCTTTTGTTGAGCACTAGGACTTTTCCTGTGTCGGCGATAGATACCTAGGCAGAGGGGCCTGCAAACGAAGAAACGGATATAGCTTTGCCTTTTGTTGGCGTTTGGTTTACAGGACAAAGGCGACGACAAAGGCGACGAATAAGCATTGAGCGTTTGTCAAGACATAAAGACAGGCAGCAAGGCGTTTCTCTGTACCTCTGTGTAACGTACGACCAAGTTCCCCTTTCAATGAACTTGTACATATGCGGATGGATGCAATGAAGAACTTGAAGTCACTACAAATATATGCATTTCTTATCCTAATGCCATCATCATCATCCTCGTTTCCCACTGAAATACAGAGCCATAGCCATAGCGCAAGACCCAACAAATAATCATACCCCCTTGTTGTTTTACACACAAAGCCCCGTCCATGACTAGTCCTCCCAGAGATGCGCCAGAGAATGAGACACTAACAGATATGATGGCTTGCTTGTCCATGAAAACAATAACACGATTCATCACCGTGATGAAAAAAAAAAATGGGTATGATGGCCATAAAAAGCAGAAATGAACCACCGTTCATGGCAATCTCGCTCCTTCCTTCTCAGGATCATGTATCCCATAACGCTCAAAAATCTGTTCCCACGTTAACACATTAATGTGCTGATATCCCAAGCCCATATCAAATTGCGGCGTGTACCACTTCAGAGTCGGCTGGAAAGTAAACGGTATAGGCCCCGGGCCTTGATGGCCCAGGATAGCATCACGGAAAAAATTTCGGCATGGTCCTTCCTGGGAGTCAGAATCCATCGCTGCTGTACCGGGCGGCTGCAAGATTACTCGAAACGGAAGCGACTGTTGTGCGCGGGGGGCGGCCAAGCTCGCCGGCCGAGGTGATTGTCGAGGTGATTGTCGAGGTGATTTTCGAGGGGATTTCCAAGGTGATTGTCGAGGTGATTGTCGAGGTGATTGCCGAGGTGATTGCTGAGGTGATTGCTGAGGTGAGGGCCGAGGTGAAGGTCGCGGAGATTCCTTCTGTAGCCGGTAGCCCGGCTGAAGAGGTTTCCATCCTCGCACTGTAAGGGCATTACTCTTGATGGGGAGCCTAGTTCTGAACGAGTCGCAGAGTTCGTCGACCCAGCGCAACGCACGATCAATGTCGTCACTTCCCCGGGGGTAGTTTTTAAATTCGCCCACTGGCCCAACCCAGACTTGTGCGAGCGGAAGTGCGTCTTTTCGGTCTCTTGTTTTCTTTTCAAGGAAGTGGAGGAGATCTTGTTGAGCACCCAACAAATCTTCTTCATAGGCACTGCCCGGATCCGGGATCCTGCTTCCCAAACTAGGATCCCATATCAATAAGTCCATTGTTTTCCAGGGCTTCAAATGAATTTGACTGGGACGGTAAATAGCAATCCATGGTGACCAGGTCATTGGTTGTGGATGTGTGTCGAGATTCCAAGGTTGATCGTGGCCTCCAGTATAGAAATATCCAACGTAGGTATTCCTGAACAAGGGAGGCCATTTTAATGCGTCATTGGTGACGTAATCGAAAAACCTTTCAGCAAAGAATGAGAACCATTTATCAAGGTCGTCCGGGTCTAGAATGATGTCCATTTTCTGAGAAGTGATGTCTGGGCCTTTCATAACGACAGGGTGCCTATAAAAAAACAGGGGAGAAAATGGCGGATTTTGGTACTTCCTCTCGATACTGTGGAGCGCGCTCCGAATTTCCGCAAGTTCATAGGAGATATTGTCTTTTAGTTGTATGTGACTCTTGGGGCCTCCGTTTGAGTAGATGCGAGAGGAATCGTCGTTCTCCGCAATAGTTTCCACGAGACGTTCCGCAGTATCTTCCGCGGTATCTTCCGCGGGTGACGTAAACTGAACTGGCTGTAGAGTCCGCGAGAGGCGCGTTTCTGACTGAGCAGTAGATCCAAGGACGTAGAATTTTCTGAATTGTTGTTGATTTTGGCATACTGTCCATGAACCAAACCAATTGACCAAACTTTGCTCATCGTTACCGTCGAGCATATCAGGCGCGAATATGAAAGGTGGGTCCACATCATCTTCGGCTCCGTCCATCAACTTTCGCAATAACGTGTCGCACTTGTGCAAAGCCTCACTCGCCTTGGCTCGCTCTGTTCCCTGACAGTCTGGCTTGCCATCTCGTGACCACGATTCGGCTTTCTCGATGGCCAGTTGCGCCAACCAGCCTATTATGTCAGATGCGACCGCCAACTTTCCAAACCGAAAAGTTGGGCTGTAATGCGTGTAGTTCTGCCAGAAGAACTTGATAAAATTATATGACTGTTCCGGCTGCGATACCAGAAAGCTTGGCGTGATCAGCACAACGGTTCCAGATCGTAGAATTTGACGTAAGCGATAGTCTGCCGGAGCAGCTGGAAGAAAATCTTGATCTTTTGGGCGCAAAGAAGAACAGGAATACTCCCAAAAGTACATCTTGACCATCTGGTTTTGTAGGATGGACCCGAGTCGCGGCATCGACCGTATCACCCAGATGGCGTCTTCGTGCAATATCACGTTTCCCCTCCTATCTAGAGATGCGAATTCCGCCCATTGCCCTGGTATGAGGCTACTTCTGATTGTGCAGCTGCTATCCGACAATCGGAGCCATTGAGATACCATGACGGCTTCTTGGTAAGCACATTGGGGGAAGACGAGAAAGAAATTTTGTGATGAGCCTTCGGTTGTGCCTTTTTTGAAGAGCCTTTCGAACGTGCCACCGAGAAAAAGTTTATGAGCGCCAGACACACCCCTTTCTTGATGGGCGACTGGAGGTAGAGGTGCCAGCATCAAGTCTGAGATGGGAGGATTCGGAAGGTAGATGAAGTACTGGAGTGATAACGGCCCTCCGCCTGCCTGGAGGAAATCAGGAACATGTATGGCAATCGATATCGACATTGCGTCATTCAGAAGACAGACAAAGGCAAGCTGTCCGACCTGCAATCTAGTCGCCAAGAGGTCGATGAAAGGCTTGCGATCAGCGTCTGCTTCAATGTTGCCCCGACAGACTGTAATGTCTTCAATTCTCGCGACTTTCATCTGCGACTCGAAATCTCGCATAGTACACATATGGGAGAAGTTCAGACGAGGCTGGTTGTGCAGATGGCAGGCCCATAAAGATTTATCGTCCGTCGTCCACCCTGAAAATCCGAGCCTTGCGAAGCTTTCTGGTCTGGGTCCAAAGTGACAGATTTTGTACGTATTTTCCGAGGTAGATGGAGACGGCGGAACGAATGTATCAGGAGATGGCGGGCTTATGAAAGGTGCCACTTTGTGTTCTCGAATAGAAAAAGAGGTTCCTGTTTGCAGCTCTCCCGGCACCTCGTCGCCGTCTGAGATGAACAGGCTCTCCCAGTCATCCGCAGGTCTTTGTTGCTCCTGCTCAAGATCATCCGCCCAGCGGACCTTTTTCTTTTTCGGGCCACTTGGTTCGGCCTCCAGAGGATAATCACTCTGCCCAACGTTCTTCTTGTCCCTTTTTTCATCTGACACAGGACCACCAGCATCCAAAAGTTTGCTGGCACTCTGCTCAACGTTCTTCTTGTCCGTTTTTTCATCTGGCACAGGACCACCAGCATCCAAAAGTTTGCTGGCGCTCAGCGGAATCAAAGGAAGTGATGCAGGCGATTTAGCTGGGGGCCTGATGCCTTCCCCATCTCTCCGTGCCTTCTCTACCATCCATCTTTTGCGATAATTGAAGAATCGGTTCGGGCCCGATGCACTGGGCTCACAGGGAGCATCCGAAACATTGCGACGACGTTTCTGTTCTTTGCCACCAACAAACACGTTTAACATCAATTTGGAGGAGCCCGCGCTGGCCGTTTTATTGTTGGCGGATGTTGAGGATTGGCTGGTCCTCGACTGGTCCTTTGGTGGTCCAGCTACTAAGCTGTTGCTGAGTCGACGATTTTCTGATGTATTTGATAGAGTGGTCGTTCTTTTACTGTCTGCCGCTTTTGACGAGGATGGGTCCGTAGGAGGATGGCGGTTCCTCCTGGAAGGAAAAAAGAGACTGCCTTTGTTGCCCTTGAATTTGTTGGCCGGCCTTGGTGCCTGTGGCTCTTGTTGTTGACGGATGACGATCGTGTCCTCAGACGGCCCCGTCGCAGCCGAGCCCGTACCACTGTTGGCCTCCTCTCTGGTCGATGTTGAGTCGGGAAGATTTTCATCGGGGTTTACGGGTGGTTCAAGGCCATCGTTCTCATCGGGACCTTGCACGCTGTCCAGCCACTCCTGTAGACTACATGGAAGAACCTTGTGCCTCAGTCCAAGAAGAGTTCGCTTCCTGTTGCGAGCCTCATGTTTGGCGTATTGCGCACGAATATCGGCGTTGACGGCCTTTCTCCAGTCGCCGATGCTGAAGCCAGAAACGGTAGCTCTGCCAGTATCTTTCACCAGCGCGTCCCACTCGGCCAGGAGCTCTTGACTCAAGTTTTCAGCTGGCTCCCATGTGGCATCGCAGAGTCGAAAGTCGGACCATTCGATAAGGTACTTTTGCACACCTCCAACCTTGGCCTCGGCAAGTATTTTGGTGACGGTCCATTCAACTTGCGAGCGCGATTCTTCCGACGTAGATGACAAACTCACGTTGTCGCTGTCGTAAATCGAGTCATCTGACATGTCAGATGAATCCGGAGAGTCTCGTCTCATGGATATGGACAACGTTTTCGAGCAAGGCTGCGGCAGCGGGGACTTCGATGTCGATGAGAACTTGGCAAATGGGTCAGGATCTTTTTACGGAGACGGCGTGCATGACTGATCGGCCGGCAGAGTGTGCTGGCATCCGTGAATCTCTGGCACCGGAGAGCTGAAGAACTGCAATTCAACAGAGTGGACTGCCGATGGAAGAATGCTTTTCGCATGCCCTCTTCTTGGCCGTGGAGAATTCGACGAGAGCAGCCGAGGCGAGACACGCGCGACTCGCATCCTGGTCCGTCCCCATTTCCAGTCGGAACTTCGCGTGGTCGCATCTTCACCACAGGGACGCACCGTGCGGGACGCGAACGCACTGTATCGGATCTGATTGCCACCCCGCCGCATGCATGATACGGGTACATAACAGCCCAAGCGTTGGCCCCAGCTTCAAGTAGGTATTTGGGTTAACGGAGTAGAAGTCTTGATCGATTGATACAGTGCTTCCACATGGAGGTTGCGAGATGGCAGATCACTCACGTGTTCCTTGCGCCCCCAATGCTTCTCTGAGCCATGCAGCAACTCAGGGTTCAAACTTCAGAGCCTGTCCATCCACCGTGTGTAACGGGTGGCTTGGTGCGGCTCTGGCTTGGTTTGTGTGGACTCAGAGCTTTCCTTGTTCCTTCGTTTGCACTAAGGAAACTCAAACTCAGGAGTAGGTAATCAGAGTCATTGCCCAGAGCGTACCAATCAGCCGTCTCCGATGCGTGCTAGGTACATACCTAGTTACCCAAGGTACGGAGTAATAATATATGTACCTACGGAGTACATACGGAGTATTGGTGGCTCGAATCTCATTACCTCAGGTGCCTAGGTGCCTATCTCCCTAATAAAGTATTTTACGTACTCTGTACTTGCATATGTACTCTGTTCACGGCGCCAACGTGTAGCACTGTAGTGAGGGGTACAGTGTAGCCTGTAGGAGGTACATATCTCTAACGCATAGTGTATGGATAGCCGGGAGCGGTCGTCGGTGCATGGCCTGGGCCCTGAGCAACGACAACTCCGTCAAATGCCTTTGATGGTAACTCTCCCCTCCACAACTGCACCCACAACATCACCCACTCTGTCCACCTCACGGCCGACGGCATCCCGCACGACGATCCAACCGCCTTGCGACTCCCTTCTATCGAGCGTCTTGAATTCCCGTTATTGAGGCAGGCTTCCCCTTCAACAGCGTCACCATGGCTAACGACGAATATGATGTACGTGAAGGCCCTCTCGCAAGCTCTCGGTTTAGTCTCGGGATCGCTAACCGATGGCGCTCCGCCTCCTGCTCAACAGTTTCTCTTTAAAGGTATCACTTCTGTCGCAGACAGCCGCCGAGCGCGCATAGTCACGTCACCCGGTGGAAGCACACTGACACCTCCCCTAACCAGTTGTTTTAATCGGAGATTCCGGTGTCGGAAAGTCGAACCTTCTCAGTCGATTCACGCGTAACGAGTTCAACCTGGACTCCAAGTCTACCATCGGCGTCGAGTTCGCCACCAGGTCGATCCAGGTCGATTCTAAAACCATCAAGGCGCAGATTTGGGATACTGCTGGACAGGAACGTTACCGCGCTATTACCTCTGCCTACTATCGCGGAGCCGTTGGGGCTCTGCTTGTCTACGATATCAGCAAACATCAAACTTACGAAAATGTCACCCGATGGCTAAAGGAGCTGCGGGATCATGCCGACGCCAACATCGTCATCATGCTCGTCGGAAACAAGAGCGATTTAAGACACCTTCGAGCTGTTCCCACGGAAGAAGCAAAGGCCTTTGCCAGTATGTGCATAGACGCGACCGGCCCTGAGGCCTGTACGAGATAGCGCGAGTGCCTGCTAACGTTTGATACCTAGGCGAGAATCACTTGTCATTCATCGAGACGTCAGCTTTGGACGCCAGTAATGTCGAACTCGCTTTCCAAAACATCCTGACGGGTACGAGTCCCTCTCTCTAACCAAAACCCTCGTATGATGCAATATCTGACGGCCTTGGGCCATTACAGAAATCTACCGGATCGTATCTAGCAAGGCTCTCGAAAGTGGCGACGGTGCTCAGGCCACCATTGGTGCTGGCACAAACATCTCTCTTAGCAAGCCAGCTGACGATGAGGCTTCCAAGAGTGGCAAGTGCTGCTGAATGACGCTGCACAGGTCACCGGAATTCATCGCTGTGACACGATCACAGAGTGTCTACGCTGATCCCGAGCAATGCACGTCACGTGGGAAACGGGTCTTCTGGCGCAGGACTGAGGACATGAGGATTGGTGATACGTCTTTGTCCATTCTTAGAAGGCGGTGACACTTTAACTTTCTTTTTTGTTCTTTGTTTGCCGTAATGGTGGCTGGGCCTTTGTGTCGCGGGCACCCTGCGGGAGGCATTGTGCCTCTGCATGTGTCCCAGATGAATATATCCTTTAATGATCTTACACTCTTTGTGGCATCTCTCAATTGGTCTCTTTCAGGTCAGTAGAGCAAGGACCGGCCCATGCGTCAAAGGAACGAATGATTACGATCTACTTTACCTGATGCGACATCGTGCCAGGTGGAAGTGAATCTTAATCCTCCAGAGCATGGACATTAGGGGGCTGGGTCTGGCAATTTGCGGAGGCCAGGATATCAAGTACGTAATTACAGAGTACATATGTACCAACAACGTCAACAAGTGAGCTGTGTCTTTGACTCTTTGCTCCGTACCTGGTAGCTAGGATGTGGGGCCTGCGATGCCGTTGGTCCAAATGCTGTCGCGCAGAAGATCACAATCTTATCGATAAGAACCAGTCGAATCTACGGACCAATTTTTTTCGCCCGGCACATCGCGCCTTGCTCAGTAGGCATTCCAGACCTTGTCTTTGGATTGCACCTCTCACACTTTGTCTTTCTTATTCAATCCTCTCAATTTCCTTCAATCAGCATTGTACGCGCGATTGCAGCAAATATGGCTTCCGTCTATAAGTCATTGTCGAAGAACGATGCGCAAAAACCCTCAGCGGCCAGCGGTGGCATCAAGAAAAATAAGCAGCGAGTCCTGATTCTCTCGTCTCGCGGCGTGACCTACAGGTTCGTGTGATTGTCCTTGTGTCGCGATTCGTTCTGATCTGGTGCTAATGACTATGTCCTCATGCAGACACCGACATTTGCTGAACGATCTTGCCGCCATGTTACCGCACGGTCGCAAGGACGTTAAATTCGACTCCAAGTCAAAACTGAACGAGCTCAACGAACTTGCTGAGCTGTATAACTGCAATAACGTGCTATTTTTCGAAGCCAGGAAAGGAAAAGATCTCTACATATGGCTCAGCAAGGTCCCCAATGGCCCTACTATCAAGATGCACCTTCAAAACTGTGAGAATAAAACAATTGTGGGATGATGCGGCCTCACAGCCTCCGCTAACTAGTCCCTGCACAGTGCATACAATGGAAGAGTTGCATTTCACCGGAAACTGCTTAAAAGGCTCTCGTCCGATCTTGTCGTTCGACGCCGAATTCGACACGCAACCGCATTTGCGACTCATCAAGGAAGTCTTCCTTCATACCTTTGGAGTACCTCAAGGCGCTCGAAAGTCCAAGCCCTTTATCGATCACGTAATGGGATTCAGCATAGTCGATGGGAAAATCTGGGTGCGAAATTATCAAATCAGCGAAGAAGAAGCCTCTCTAGTGCAGTCCGGCGATGCTGAAGAAGGGAGCAAGAAGTCAAAGAGTTCATCGACGAAAGCTGCCGCCAACACAGAAATCAAGTTGATTGAAATCGGTCCTCGATTCGTCTTGACGCCTATAGTTATTCAAGAAGGTTCATTCGGCGGCCCAATCATCTATGAAAACCGCGAATTCGTTTCGCCCAACCAGGTTCGGTCCGATCTTCGGAAAGCCAAGGCCTCCAGACACAACGCCAGGGTGGAGCAGAGCGTCGGAAGAATGTCGAAAAAGGGCGAACTGGGACTGCGCTCAAGTGGCGGCGTCCGGCCTGCTAGGGATGAATTGGATAAGAAATCCGTGTTTGCGTAGTCAATGGCGAGGAGCGGTAAGAGGGACAGAGAGAGAAAGAGAAAAAGAAAAAGAAAAAGAAAAAGAAAAAGAAAAAGAAAGAGATAGAGAGAGAGAGAGAGAGAGAGAGAGAGAGTACCGGGATCCGACGCGGCGCTGGGGTTTGTTGGCCATTACTTTCGTCAAAGCGGTTTGCGAGGGGGAACAAGCGGCGTTTACTGTAACTCTTATACTCAAACTTCATTTAAACTTCATAACGGTACTTCATGATCTTGTGTGGCGAATGCACTACGAAAGCACTGCGCACTGGATGCAGTAGAATCAATGTCTACTAGGTGAATGGCCCTCCATGTCTGTGATCGGGAGGATGGAGGCGTCGCATTTAGAAACCTCATCAAGGGTATAGGTACCCACCACGGCTGAGCTGGTGATTGGTGTGAGGACGCTATTGGCCAACCGCACCAGCCTCGAAGCTAGGAACTGTGCTGGTATTTAATGAGGGTACTGTTATAAGTTTCAACACCCCGTTTCTTCAACCTTTCACTTTCAACCATTGTCATGGCTTCACCAGCTGGGAGAGATTCAGGGAGAAGAATGGAACCTCTTCCTCACTCATCTTTGCCCTTAATTTCCCTGAGCTCAGTTTGCCCTCGATCCAGCCCCAACGCCGGGGTCGCCAATCAGTAGTTCCCCAACTTACGCGCTCCGTTTATTACTTGAGTAATTACGAAACTGATACGGAGCCAGAGGCTGCGAGCCTGCGATTGCGCCGGGCGTCCTGAAATTTGTCATCAACTTGTCGGCTGAAGCTCGCGGTTGTTCTCACCTTCGCGGCCGCGAAAAGATACCTGCTTGATATATCCCGGGAGATCAGAATTACAAGATGATGTATGAGCTACCGTTGACGACAACAAGAAACTGAACATCACTTCGTACCGCCACGAGGTTCTTGAAATTCATCATGTCTATCCAAACAGGTATGTTGACCCGTCTCGCATCTGACGTATGCTATTCTGACGATGATAAGATCATATTGATGTAGTGCTGTCTCGAGGTTGATCCTCATTCGAGCCTTCGTCTGCATTATTTGTCTCAAGGCATACAAGGGCAAGAGTCTTGTGGTGTGCGCCGCAGAAATAGTGTACAATCAACTGCCACAAAGACACACCAAACCTCACAGTCATAAATCACCACACAACGGCAACCAGTGAGAGAAACGTGGATTAAGCACATACTCGAGACGATTACTCCTCCGCTGCTTGGCAATTTGAAACTGAGGCTACCTCAAAAGACTCCTGTCGCTACAAAATCGCTACTGAAAATGGCAGCGCCGTATGGGCATTGCTCGCGTCTCGCAAGCTTATCCATTGAAATTCTCCTCGAAGTCTACCAGCGTTTGGACTTACATGCTATCTTCAGACTCTCCATCTCAAACGCCGAGTTCTACCACTTTTTCCAACGGCACAAGATTAGCATTCTGCTTCCCGTTCTGCAACGGGACTTTAGTCCCTTTGACGAGTTTCTGCAAGCATTCACAGCGTCTGCTGGTGATGTCGCCGATGGCGGGCAGTACAAGCCCCGAACGATTGTCCTCAAAAGATTTGCAGGAGATACAGGCTTGGTTCTGAGTGGGGGAGCCCAAGTTCCTGCGGCATCTGGCGATGTACGCCGCCCTAGAAGTTTTCTGCAAGTCAGAAAAACCCCCACTATGTCCAACATGTCTCAGATTTCAGCCCCCGCCGTTTTTTTGACGGAGAGGGATATTCCCGATCTGCTTAGACAGTGTCGGGTTGTACGCGAGTGGGAGGATCTTTTTCCCCATATGCGATGGTTCCATCAACCTGAGGACTGTCGACTGCTTCGTCCCCATGAACAAATTCGTTTCCGAAGAGCTTTCTACCGATGGTGGATGTACGGAGTTCACTTCCACGGGGACTCTCCGAGGCCACGAGTTGGTCATCCAGAACCTGGCGTGGACGATGTACGCACGAGTCAAATGCGCTACTACTCAACAGCTGCGCTACTCGAGTTAATGGATCTGCTAGAGACCATCAAGGAGGTCATCGTACAATACATATGTCCGCGTTTGGACCCGACTTGGCAACAAGTGAGTTTTCGTTGCTAGCCAAGCTCCATAATACCAATCATCATGCTTACTCAATGTTTCAGCATCCTGCGGAACCCATGTTGATAGGGACCACGAGCAGATGCTACTCCATGATCACGAGCTGGAACGACCAAAGCCGCTGGAGTCGTATTGTGAAGACATACGCCAAACTGAGTCCGGAGACGCTGCTGTACTATTTCAATAATATCTACAGCTACCCGCGAAAACGGCTCATGACCGAAATTCGGCTCGGACACTCCAACTTTGTCTTTGATCAAGAGTCGATGCAGATTGCTCTGCGGTGCGCACTAGACGAACGGCACTGGCAGGAGTACAGGGTCAATTTGGCAGACCATGGGGGCGGAGGCATCCTCGACTTTGACGACGCACGTGATGGAGATCGCGAGAGGCTGCAAAGCGATGGTAGTCCTGACGGCCTACTGCCGAACGGGTCCAAGTTTGTTGCCTCGCAATCGCGATATTCTCCTAGAGGGGATGATGGGTCGTCCTTGGACGATGGGGCAGTTGGCAGACGTTGACTCTACGTTTCCCCGCACGTTCTGCCTGGAGGTGTCCGACTTGATGGCAGGTTAGGTAGTGTGGTTTTTTGGTGTCTGAGCATGTGTTGACTGTGGGGAGGGAGTTGGGACAACTGGGACAACTGGGACAGCCAGGAGGAATAGGTAGGGCATCGCAAGTGGAACAACGAGTGGAAGATCAAGTAGGTAGCGAAAGAAGTACATATTGGAATAGATGATCAGTCTCGAGCAGCGTAAATGAAGCATGTCGCACATACATGCCATTGATTGGCGCGAGGACGGTGCGCTCATTCATGTGTAATAATCAGATTCGTAGCTGTCCCTTAGTTACGCCAGCAGTTGCCCACAGCTGGCTACAGCCTATGGTACTGTACCTACAGCCTACAGGTAACAGCGACATGCAACAGCGCTCCCGTGGTGGGGTCCCGAAGTGTCAATTCCCATTGCACCGCCAGTCAACCTTGAACCTTCACTCAACCTTCCCCCATAATGGCCCAATGCCAACTGGTCCGTCGCAGCATTTGAAGCACCTCTAAAATCTACATATGCAACCACGCGCAGACGCGGAGACGACCCAAATCCACACGAGCCAGCTCCAAAGCTTCCCCTGAAGCAGCTCGCGGACGCCCCGTCCTGCGCCAGCCCGCCCCTCAGGGCCAAATAAGACGGTCAAGCTGAGAGGCTCGCCCTTTCTCACACGGGTTGCCGGGCTTGCTATTTCCGTTTCTCGGGGGAAGAGTCGCCGGCTGCTTGCATGCATGTCCCATGTGCTATTGCAGTTCCTCATTGGCAAACAAGCAACATATTGACTCGAGGTGAGCCGGCTTGCGCCTGGCCAGGTAAACTCAGAACAGTAGTGTGTGGCCCTTCTTGGCTACATTGCTGGGCCTCTATCAGGTAAGTCATAATCTGGTTGCTGGTTGCTGGAGGCTTGCAAGTACTGTCATGGCTATCCTCACTTCTTATGAGAAAGGGCCTTTTCTGGTCTGTAGTCTTTTGATTCGTCCCCCATTGTCCACGGTACATTCTTGATGGAGACGTGCTTTTTGCCAGCAGACTGTCCAGCTGATAGCTGTCTATAATGTATCGGGCCTTATCTTCATCATACACATCGAACGAGCACTGATGCAAATTGTCGTTCCAAGCTGATGCTCGTAGTCTAGTTTTCATTGTGCCTGTGGTGTCAGCACACCTGGCCGAGAAAAAGGCCTTCTGAACGTTGTCAACTTGCTCAAGGTCGCTTTTACTGTATCTTGAGGAGTCACGCTTCTTACCTTGGCCTTTTTTTGTGTGTGTGTGTGTCGATGATTTGATGCCTCGAGGTCAAGCAATTAGGTAATTTTGAACATCGCGCAGAGATGGACATTGAAGATCATCACATGCGAGATGCCGAAGAAGCAAATGGCTTTGGTCCAGACTCCAGCAACGGAGCTGAAGATGATGATGACACAGGTCCTGAGCGTCTCGTTTACGAGGACGACAAAGGCCACGATCTCCAGGAGTTGGCCCTGGAGCAGTTACGGAGGCGAGGCCTTCTCCCTACCGGCTGCTGCTACGATGATCGGATGAAACTCCACATGAATGCTGACTTCAGTCCGAACGCACACCATCCCGAGGACCCAAGGCGAATTCATGAGATATTCAAAGCTTTCAAAAAAGTCGGTCTCGTCTACACGGGTTCGCAAGCGGAGCTCCCCAGGATTATCAAGGAGTGCCCAACACGATACATGTGGAGGATACCTGCGCGTCCAGCGACGCGCGAGGAAATCTGCTTAGCGCACTCCACAGAGCATCTGGCGTGGGTTGAGCGTCTGGAGACTCTCAGTACAGCAGAGCTTCGTGAGCTGACAAAACAATTTGATCAGGGTCGCGAGTCCTTGTACGTTGGGAGTATGTCATATCCTGCAGCGCTTCTATCCGCTGGTGGTGCCATAGATACCTGCAAGAACGTCGTGACTGGCCAGGTGAAGAACGCATTTGCCGTCATTCGGCCGCCAGGCCACCATGCTGAGTCCGATGCCCCCATGGGTTTCTGCTTCTTCAACAATGTGCCAGTCGCCGTCCGTGTCTGCCAGCAAGACTACCCGGACATATGTCGCAAAGTGCTCATTCTTGACTGGGATGTTCACCACGGCAACGGCATTCAGAACATGTTCTATGACGATCCCAATGTGCTCTATATATCAATTCACGTCTACCAAAACGGGGAGTTTTACCCAGGAAAGCCTCCGAATCCAGAGACACCAGATGGAGGTATTGAAAACTGTGGCGCGGGCGCTGGGGTAGGGAAGAACATCAACATCGGCTGGCATGACCAAGGAATGGGCGATGGCGAATACCTTGCAGCTTTCCAAAAGATCGTCATGCCTATCGCCAAGGAGTTCAACCCCGACCTGGTTGTCATTTCTGCGGGGTTCGATGCGGCAGATGGAGACGAACTGGGTGGATGCTTTGTGACGCCGTCTTGCTACGCACACATGACGCACATGCTCATGTCTCTTGCGGATGGAAAGGTAGCTGTGTGCCTCGAAGGTGGTTACAACCTTACCGCCATCTCAAACTCGGCTGTTGCCGTGGCGAAAACTTTGATGGGTGAGCCGCCTCCCAAAATGGCAATTCCCAAGCTGAACAAGGAGGCTGCCAGGGCACTTGCAAAGGTCCAGGCATATCAAGCTCCGTACTGGGAATGTATGAGGCCTGGTATCGTGGATGTTCCCTCGATGCACTCGCTGCAAGCTAGTCGCTTACATGACGTTATTCGTAACGCTCAGCGGCAGATGCTCCAGGAAAAGCATAACATGATCCCCTTGTATGTTCAAAGAGACCACTTATACAAGTCATTTGAGAACCAAGTCCTTGTTACCCCCTTATTACATGCTTCGAGGAGACTGCTCGTCATTATTCACGATCCGTAAGTTCTATCTCAGGGAGAGGTGCGATTCTTTTGTTTTTATTTCCTCTGGATTCTGGAAAGGGTGAGAGGCTTGAGTTTGATATCGATGCCGCCTCACGCCTCATCAAATAGATGCTACACATTGCTTACATGGATCTTTTTAGACCCAGATTGCTGGCACAGTCGGATGTGGTTGATTGTGTGCTAGAACCGCACAACGCGTGGGTGGTGAGTGACAAGTCAATTCCACATAATCTGACCGAACGCTGAAACGAGACTTAGGTTGATGGCGTGACTCAATACATTGACTGGGCAATTAGCCAAAAGTTCGGTGTCATGGACATTAATGTCCCGGCTTACACTACCGGGGAAGAGGTATGTACTATTTTGAGACTTCAAAAACTATTGGCATAAACGAAATTTGTGCTGATTGTGTACAGGAAAAGGACTCGTACATCCCAGGGTACAAAGACAGAGCTCTTCAGGACCAGATTCAGCAACTTGCGTGCTATCTATGGGACAACTTCCTGCAGTTGTGTGAAACCGACGAGATCTTTCTCATGGGTGTAGGTAATGCCTATCTGGGCGTAAAGGCCTTGTTGATCAACCGAGGTACGTACAAGGAGACGAAGAGCCCGCCCACTACCCATCTCATCGCTCAAGTGAGGACGCTGCTGACTGTAGCCACAGACTGCAAGTCCAAGATTGCAGGCATCGTCAACTATGTTACCGGCAACTTGCGACCCGTCAAATCAGACATTGATCCCGATCTATCCGCTTGGTACAAGGGAAACTCCAGGGTATACGTCGCCAGCGACCACGCCTGCTGGTCTGACCGAGACCTGACCAAAAAAGTGCAAAAGAGAAGATTCGGGACCGTGGTGCGCAGCCCAAAACTCAGCCTCAACGGGATGATGCAAGAGCACGCAGACCAGGCCCAGGAATGGATCTTGGCGCGGACCTCGACAGCGAGTCAGGGTGAGACCACCGAGGATGATGACGATGAGATAATTATCCCCACAGGCCGTAAAAGGAGTAGGGCACATGCTTGAGTCGAGTCATCTTATGACAAACCTCTTTTTTCTGGGTTTGTCTTTCTTCGCCAGATTGTTCTGGCCAGATGCATGTTCGGACAATGGTGTTTAGGATTGATATAACGCGAGCGTTGGTTGACTTGGCTTGCCATGAACAGTCCTGGCAGTCGGGGATTCGCGCTTTTCTAGACCTTACCATTCAATTTTGGAGACATGTTCTTGACAGTTTAGGTTTTCTTGCATCCTTCTTGTTCCAGCTATAAGTACTTAGACTAATTATACCATTCACGAAGACGGAGACGAGATTGCTTTGAGGAATCTCAGCACACGGGCAGCCGACTGTCTCGCTTCTCGAGCTTCCATCGCTTGTGGCATGGTCCCAAGCTGTATGTATGTTTTGTTTTGAATGGTCAATATTTGACCTCCCTGCATTGCCATGGGTCAGTCATCATCGATGCTACACATACTGACCAACGTGCTAAAACGCCCGCTCCTATCCCAAGTATGTACATACATCCATCTTTGTAGGAAGGTCCTCACTGCTCAGAGTACCTAGGGATTCAAGCATGTGCCAGCTAACATGTACATATTTCCTTTCATTGGGGCCCGTACCGGGTCACACATGTTCTGAGCATTGAAGTGAGAACAAGTCCAAAGGGTTGCCATGTCACACGCACAGTGTTAAAGAGGGTGTGATGAAGTCACGCACTGTAGCGACACCCAGCGTTTTGCCGGTGCTTGGTGCGTGAAAGATGCAAGGCGCAGGCGGCAGGGACCTTCCTCGAGTGCTCGCAGCAAAGCCGGTTTGATTTCATGAACAAAGTCCAGTTGCCGATTTTATCTTTTCAACCATCGTGCCGCCGAGCACATCCACGCCCGCCACAGAATCACATATCACTTGACCATGGAGCGCGACCGAGATGCGCGGGGTCGAAGGTTCGTTTCCATCTCCCTTCTATGGCTATTCCCTCCCTCCTCCGGCCGTTGTCGTCGCTGCGGTTGTTGTCATGAATTCTAAATGCATTCCCATTCAGGTACAACGACGGCGAGGTCGTTCGCTACGGAGCAGGAGAATCATGGAGACCTACTCCCCGAGGCGGTCCCCCTGGTGATCGATCCCCCCCTCCCCGCAGACCAAGGAGTCCTGTCCGTGAGAGGCCCAGAAGCCCCCTCCGTGACAGACTGAGGAGTCCGCCCCCTCGAGACCGGCCTAGGAGTCCTATGCGAGACCGACCGCGCAGTCTCATTAGAGACAACAGGCCAAGGAGTCCTGTTAGAGACAGAGAAAGACCACCACGGAGCCCGCGACCCGCACGAAGTCCCCGTCCAAGGAGTCCCGTCATCGCCAGTTCTGATAGTTACGTGCCTGGCCGGTACCCCCCTCGACGACGGTCAAGAAGCGGTCCAGGGGATCGATTTCCACGGAGAGAACGATCTCGCGAAAGAGACAGTCCGCCACGGAGGAGAGAGCGCACGCGGACCCCCCCGCCGCTACCTATGCGCCGGTCACCTGGACCCCCGCGGCGCAGTGTGTCGAGACGAGGCTCGCCTGCCCGTGACATGAGGTTTGAGAGGCCTCGCTCGCCGCCACGTAGGGACTGGGAGCGTGTGAGGGAGCAGGAACGGGGGTGGGATAGGGATCGTGTGAGGGACAGGGATCGTGGGTTGGAGAGACGCGATGACAGGTTGGTGTTGCTCCCGAGATTGACGCATCCCAAACGTTCATACCTCCCAAACATTCACACATCACAAGCTTCATGCATCTCAAGATTCACACATCCCGACGACCTATACGACCCAAGGATTCATACATCCCGAAAAAATCATGAGTCCCAAAGGTTCATGGGTCCCAAAGACTCATATATTTCCAAGTCCCATGCACATTCTTTATCCAAATGGAATGGCTCCAGGCTAACCCAAGAAATTGTCCTCTTCCGACACCCTAGGCGAAGATCGCGCTCACCATTTGTCCGAGAACGACGCGACAGAAGTCCCCCGATGAAATCCCCGCTCATGGCGCCTCGCGGAGCATCGTATCGGCCTCGGTCTAGATCACTGAGCCGAGGTCGATTAGGCAAGCGATACCAGCCATATAGACGAGGGACACCGATTCGAGAGTCAGGTCTCTCTTCCGCCATTACATCCCGGCCAGCTTCTGAGAGAGCTTCCCCGCGGCCTGGTTCCATCAAGGCGCGCTCACCACTGCCCTCCCGGGAACAGTCTCCCCATCGGACCACGGCCTCTGGATCTGCTAGTATCAGAGGCACGCCTCGTTCTGGCCCTCTTGATCCTCCGTCCACGGCTAGATCACCACCCCGCGGTCCGGCTGCCCTCAGAGGTGCTCCTTCCGCAGTCGCTGGAAGTCGGAGCTTGTCCTCAGCCGTGTCATCCCCTGCACCTACCGTTGGCTCTGCCCGACATCCACCCACCCCTGGCCGTGCAGATGCTCCCAGCCCGACAAACCCTCCCGCTGGTCCTCGAGGCTACGTCCCGCCATCAAGAGGCGGAAGCTTCCCCCTCCGCATGAGCGGCCGACCAACATGGACCCAGCAATCGTCTCGCCAAATGTCAGGCCCGTCCCCCTCACCCACCACCCCCGGTGGACTTGGCAGCATCCCGACCGGCCCTCGTGGCTCGCAATCCGCTGCCAGCGCCGCCGGCGGCTCCTCCACACCCAACACCTCAGCCAGGCCCTTCAATCCACCCACCGGTCCCGCCTCGCAACACAGCAGCGGCGGCAGCGGCCCAAGACAGACCCTCGCCCAAGGCCTCCTCTCCACGATGCAGCCCCTCATCCCTGGCGGGAAACTCGATCCCTCCATGACGCCCCTCGCCTGGGGCGTGACGCGGGATCTAGAGCCGCACTACCGCAAAATGCGCGACGAGGAAGAGAAGATACGAGACGAAGTACGGCACCGCCGAGAGCGGCTGCGCAAGTTTCTGTGGATGTGGAACCGGCTTGAGCGGGAATCTCGGGCATGGGAACTGAGGAGTGATTTGAGTGATAAGAGTATGAAGAAATTGGCGGGGGAGGGGATTGGGGGGGCGGCGTTTTAACTTTTTAACTTTGAACTTTTGAGTTTGAACTTTTGAGGGGAATATGCATGGTGTGCGAGATCATGCTAAATCTGGAAAGTTGAGTACCTAACACCTGAGGGGATAATGAAGGATATTATAGGATTAGGGGGAGGGGGAGGGGTACTACGCGACGGGGGTGATGAGATCATGGATATGGGTTATGTGTAGAGTACGGAGTTCCTAGGCATACGGTGTTCATTTTACGGTGGTTTTGCAGTTTGGTTTGAAACAATAGGCTATCCCAGGGTTTGTTGTGCCGGTATTCTTCTTTTAAGGGAGGGAGGGGGGTGGCGCAATGGAGTCGGGGGTATGGTGATGAGAGGATTCATGTATCTGATCATCTTATTAGTTATGTATCCCTAAATGGATAGGCTTTCTTCGTTTTCTTGCCCCTTTTTGAGGGCCTGTTATGGGAGGGGGGTTTTTATGAGGGCATGTGAGAGATCATGTGAATTTTATGTGATCGATGCTAGGATCATGTCATTGGATCAAGAAAATGTGCATCGTATTTTGGTTGTTTCAGTTTCTAGATTCTATAGGTACGTAGGTAGACGGTATAACTCGGTCCCCCGGATCATCAACAGTTCAGACCCGTAGGCAGGAGAAAAGGGGGCAACTGAACGACTATAAGTAGTACCTAGTATATTATTATAACACGCTTAAATCCTTTTCGCTTTCCTTTACATCCCGAATTATTGTTCTTCCTGCGCCTCAAGTCCCCGAGCTCCAGAGCATTTCGTGGCAGCTCTCCAAATTAAATGGCTCATTCTTGTTTAGGGTAGGCATCAGAGAGACGTACTGTCAATCTACGCGCCACCAATTGGCTCGATACATTACCGCCATAAAGACGACAAACAGCATCGGCCAGGGCGCTAGAAGACGACAAAGTTGGCTCCATAGTCTTCGTAGTCACCGTTCCATTCCTCTTCCGAGTCTGAATCGTCGGTGCCAAAATCTTCCATGCTGTACTGCAACTCTCGTATTTTTTGGTTGTCAAATAGGATGCTGACGGTGGTGCACTTTCCATGTATAAAAGCTGGAGTTGCTGTCCTACTATTATTCTTCGGTGAGTGATTGGTGGTGGAACTCTTGCGACCGTGGCGGTTCTCATTCCTGTTTCTATCATCGGACGTCTGGTCACGTTCATTATCATCGTCTTCATCAACATCATCAACGTCATCACCGTCTTCATCAACATCATCACCGTCTTCATCAATATCATCGTCTTCATCAACATCATCATGCTCGATCCCCGAGTCAAATTCATCATCATCAGTTTCCGGTTCCTTGTAGGACGGCCTGTTGTGTTGTTGCTGGTGCGTGGCTCTAGTTAAATCGGACTCCGCATGAGAGGCCAATAGCTCCACGTTAGACGCCAGCCTGCTGCTGCGCCGCGAAGGCGAGACGCCAAGTTCCTGCGTCTGCTTCTCCTCCGACACCGTCTGCCGCAGCGCTGTGAAACAAGCAGGTGGCACAAAAGGCCGGAGGAATACGTGTTCCATCTTGTTGCGCCACGTGTAGCGCAAGATGGCACGCGCTTGCCAGGGTATGTCAATCATGGTTTTGATCGCCAGGTGCCGCAAGTCTGGCAGGTCTGGGGCACTGTCAATGATGGACTGTAGGAACATTTCTGCAGCCTCCACGGACCACTCCCGTATATTTTCGATGCTGAGGACTCTCAGGCCCGATGGCCACTGGGGAATCTGGCTAGGGAGCAACGCTTGCTCATACATAGGGTCCGCATCGTTGACACAGTCATGGTGGCGATAATACGACAAGTTCATACTGAGCTCTCTCAACTTCGGGCACGTCTCATTCAGGTCCGTCAGGAATGCCAGGTCAAGAGACTGATTGTGCATCAGACTCAACGTTTGCATGTCGCTGCCATGAGTACAGAGAAAGGCGGCAAGGTCTTCCGACCTGACCTCCCAGCAATTGATGAGCTCCAGATGAAGCAGGTTCTTGGGTAATAATGGCAGAAGGCGATCGTTCATCACAGTCGAGGATTCAAACACGAGATGTTTCAATGCCCTCAGTTGTGATATGGCGTTGGCTACAGATTCAATGACAACACCGTCTTCGAGGTACACCTGCTGCTCTGTCTCTTCAGACGTGATTCGCAGCTTCTTCAGCGACGGTACCTGAAAATTGATCAGACTGAGCCTTGTGAGTTGTGAAAAGGGCGTGGTCCGATGGATGGAGACGATTGCATCGATATCTTCAACAAAGCCGCCTAGAAACCTGCCGCTCCATTCCCAGCTTTTCAAAACCGTCGGAAAGGGCTTATCATTGGTCGTCGACGTAGCCTGGTCGGCTTCCAAGGCAGTGAAGACATCTTCGGGATAGTGCCAGCGTATTATTTGATCGAGGTAACGGTATGGAGGCTGATCTAGCCCGGTGAAAATGATGAGTTCCTCGAGACGAGTGAGTGGGTGGATCAACTGAGACAAGATCCCGAGTGGGACGATCTGCGTGTTGATTTGTAGGGTCTCAATCTTGGCACGGTAATTGAACAGAGTCTCTGATTGAGGTCGATGGAGCAAGGCAGCGAGACGCTTTGCCTTGGCTGAGCTCTTTATAGTAGGACAGCGATAGAGGGCAGTCAGGGCAGGCTCCGTGAAGGCCTTGCAAGTGATAGCTGCATGCAAGAGCCAACGAGTCGAGCGCACCTCAGTTGATCCGTCCCGAGCAGCATGTAGGAAAATTTCTACCCAACAATCGAACGACACCCTTGGGTCTCTCCAATCAGGGATCTTGGCAATCAGACTGTGATCAAGCTTGGATGGTGTGCGTGAAGTCGCGGGCTTGCGACGTTTGGCAGTTTGCAACCGAGAGGCACGTTTCCGCTTCTGTCCTCCATTGCGAACTGTCCGACTGACGGTATGACTGCGGCTTTTCGGCCTAGAGTCGCCAGCCTCTGTATGATTGATCACGGACGAAGTTTGGGTTGTATGCGTGCTCGTCCCGTGTTCGTTCGCTATGCGTGATGACCGACGGGGCGCAGCAGCGGTGTTGCCAAGAGAACTGTTTTCATACGTAGGCGAGGAAGGCGCATCGAGAAAATCGTCTTCATCTGATGAATATTCGGTGTAGCTGAGCCTTTCACGCCTTTGTGGACGAGCCATGGCTGCGCGAGAGGCACGGCTCGGATTACGGCGATTGCGAGGCTTGCTGCGCTGGCGTGTGATGGCCATGACGGGCTCTGAGGATGGGAAGAGGCGTGCAGCGTCGGGAGTCGTGTGTCCATGAAAGGATCGAAAAAATGCCAAAGGTAAGGTGATAGTCGATACGAGCTTTCGGGCGAGACTCAACCGTTTGCTGACGCGAGAAGGCACTGTACATGGACCTGGACTCGACGTAGCCGAAACGCGGCAAAGGTGGGACGATCAGCCAGATGATGGACGAACAGTGGTGTCGGCCAGGCTACGCAGCAACACTGCGTATTTCATGTTGGGTCGTGAAGGAAAAGAGGACGCTGGTATGCCGACGTGACGAGCTGCGTATGCTGTGGCGTTGAGATAGCGTTCAGGATGAAGCTGGAGAAGTTGTTTATCAAGGGACGGGAAGGAGCGACTCGCGAGGGAGGGAGCGGAACGGGTGGGACCACAGAGGTGGGAACGGGTACGTACTGGATCATGGATCATGAATGAGGCGCGGAGTGGCGCATAGCGTGGAGGGTCAACACTGAACAGCGGCAATCAGCAGTGACAGCGACGGTATCCCGCAGTTGGCTGCCTCAGCCTGCGTCGTCTGCCTCATGCGTATATGTACATATATCGATAGGGGTCCAAATCCGGGGACCCATGTAATTGCATCCTGGTTGCCGGCTGACCACCGACAAACGATGCACAATTGACGGAACATCAATACAATCATGCACAGCCAATGCGCACGTGGAAATTGCCAAAGTGCTCACTGCTCACTAGTGAACAACAGTGAGTCAGTGACAGCCAATTCACGGCCGGCCAGCGTGGGCTGCGCACCCTAAGCCATTTCGGGCGTTTCGACCCACAACGCGGAACCCGCCGTGCCCTGCACTCAACATCTTGTCATCTTCTACCGCCGCTACGCGTCTTCGCGCCGCCATCAACTTGCATGCGCTGTTTGAGTTCCTGTCCATCTCGGCTTTCCCTAATACAGCCACATTTTTCGGTGTATATTTGTTGGCCCTGCTTTTCCCTCTTGTTGCTCTACGAAACCAGCATTGTCGTCACTCGCACTATTCGCTCCCCATATTAGCGGACTGATGCCGCGGGCTTCCATTCTAGCCAATACTGCACCGCGGCGTCCACCACCAATCGCACGCCATCCCGATCGCGACAAGCCCGACGAGCCTCGACGAGCAGCAGCGGCTACAGAAGCAATGCCTCGCCTTCTCCCATGCTTCCGACATAGTCTTTCAAACTAACTCCATTGGCTCGCCGCGGGCCCTCCTTGGCCGGTCTTGTCGGGTGATAAATGGGCTTCAACCATGACGGCGCGAAGCCCTTGCGAGCGGACAGCCCCTTTCCTTCATCGCACCTGGCTCAAGGGAGTCAAGGCTCTGCAAAGCTCGTCAGTCATGGGCAACATTATTTCAACTCCCATGCAACAGCTGTTTCAGGACGAACCTGGCCATCATGCCAAATCTGCGAAGCGTCGTCGCATCTCGTCGCCCGACTTGTTCGACATCGACCAGCTCGTCGCATCACCGCGCATGTCCGAGCCGGCCTCGACATTACGAATTGATGTTCTCAAACTCCTGCACAAGGACTCTAAAAAAGTCAAATCATACCAAGGAACGGCTCCTCGTGATGTGCTCACCAGCAAAGCTCGCTGCAAAGTCACAATATTCGATACCAGTGTCGCGGGCCTGCCACAGGTGCTGCACTGCCAAAGTCAAATGTGCGAATTGACCAGCTTTGTAAATCCTAATGGTCCCCATCGCATCACCCGCGTCGAAATGCCTCAGCCTTTCTTCGTCCCCCATGACAACATTCTCGTCAACCGACCAGATGACGGAGGCTTCGATCTATCAGAGTCCTACGAATTGGTGGTTGAGTTGGAAGCGGCCAGCTCTCTTCACTGGCCGCCCCTCAATGCGCAGGATTTTGGATTACCACACGAGACTTTATATCCATCAGGGAGTTCTAGTCAGCACTGGATTCTGACCAGCACGTTTGACAGTGTAGTTGGGCGTTTGAAAAATCCTTTGCACCTCTCCGCTAGGTATCCTGCCGATCAATCAAGCGTGAAGACCAACTATATTATGGACATTGATCTTCGGTGGACCGCAGGCTTCAAAGCTTTAAGGAAGCTCGACAAGGACTCGAAGCAATGCATCACAGCCGTCGATCCCGATGCTGCCGAGAGCGATGACGCCGTAAGCACTCGTGGCGGTCTCGATGCGACCCGTTATCGTCGTCGAGTCGCGACCGAATATCCCATCGACCATGATGACGAGTTTGCAGTCAACCAGACTCCATCTCGGTCTCTCAGGACGAGAGAGAAGAACAAAAGTTATAATTTGAAGGTCCTGAGCGACCAACAGTTGGGTAGAGAGCGCAAACCGCGGGCTCCAACGATACAGGACGCTGCAAGTGAAGACCGAATACAATACGTGCTGCCGGCATACCAGCCGGTTTCGCTGGACTTTTATCGGTGTATCACCTGTGGTGTATATCATGAGTCCATGGATCAATTGCAACTGCATCTGCGAACATCACATCCCATGTATGAGTACATGTTGGAAAGCTCCAACGACGACGGACCGCTTCTTCGCGTATCCGCTCACGGCGATTCGGCATCGTCTCCGCAAAAAACACACCAGCTCGGGCGCAACGTCAAACCGTTTCATCTTCGAAGCGTGGTCTCGGGGGACCCGGCGTGGCTCATGTCACGAATGGGACTGGGCAATGACGAACCTCTCCGATCGCCCATGAGGAATGCCGTGGGCCGAACGAGAACTTCCTCGCCACTCAAAGCACACAAGATCTACACACGGCGGCCCGAGCCGAAACAGTCGAACAATATCGTGGTTCCCAGTATTTCTCAGCCTCTCTTTCACCCCGTCAGCAGGGCAAGGCTAAAACCTGGTCAGACTGTGCCTCGCATCGATGCCGACAGTGATTGGCTGATCCACAGACACCGGGAGAGCATAAAAGACTTTTCTGACGTGACGCCAGCAGAAAAGGAATACATATGGGAATGGGATGGTTTTGTTCTGCGCGAGAACGTCACGTCAGCCGCGTACTTTCCCCAGACTTGGTTGAAGTTTATAAAAGCGAAAGCCACTTGGCTCGCAGGCGCGGAGCAACGTATTCGCGAACTCGCAAAGCACATGAGTGTGCTTCAAGCTAGGGACGCTTTGAATGACGAGCACCTTCAGCAGGCGTTTCGATATATCAATGAAGCCCGAGCTAAACGTCGTCTACAGGTCTTGAACGAAGAAACGAGAGCTACTTCCAACTTGATACCTAACGAAGAATCGACGAAGCATTCTCCTCGTTCCTCACAGATATGCAAGAGCACCAATGGGTGCGTCATCTGTCAGCTGCCGGTTCAGGGCCCGCGGCTTCTACTGTGCAACAACAAGGTGAGTCTGCCCCCTCTGTCTGAACTCCACAGCTCGCCATACATCTTACTTTATGCTAATTCCCGCGCTATTCGCTTCCACTTTCCCAGGCTTGTATGAAACGGATATATCATAGTGATTGCATCGGAAACGATGCTACAATCCCAGTGACGAACCCACAGTGGCTATGTAATGATTGTGCAAGAGATACGAACGCGTCTGACTAGCAGGACGGACGCTCTCGAATGCTCACGACTTCATCATTACAAAGGGCCTCCACATTGACGACATATGATTCAGACGAGCTCAAACAAAGCCCGCCAACATCAACCCCAAGCTTTCAGAACGTATGCTCTCAAGAAGAAGAAGAAGAAAAAGAAGAAGAAGATGATGATGATGATGATGAAGACGAAGAGGGAGAGAAAGAAGAAGAACGAAAAAGACAGCGTCCCTGCATACCTCAGTAGTAGAGACATTGCGATTTAACCTCAGCACTCAAGCGTTGCTCATTACATTTTGACTGAAAGGATAGACGAAAGCGTTATCGACATGCTGTATGATTTTCTGTTTACTAACTTTTTGATATCCATTTGATATCTTTTTGCTACTCTCTTGATACCTTTTTTATATATAAATTTTCGCATTCTTGTTTATAAATAGAAGCTGGCCGGCTACGATGAAGGAACTACCTAAGCATTTGTTCAGTCTTGGATTTTCGACCATCAAATTAGGGCGGGCCGAGTGAGCATGCCGCAAGTCGTCTCGGACGGGCCGTCATGGCATGCCTTGCCACTACCTATGGTGGCGCGGCGGCTGCATGCGCGGAAGGGGGCAAAGAGGGGGGCCAGTACGGTCAGCCAAAGCACATGCTTGTTCATCCTTATTGACGATTAACAAACAGGAGGTGTGTATACGTAAGGTTCAATATATGGGGTAAAGGGCAACAACATCAAGGTGCAGTTTAGAGATTAAGAACACATCAAGGTTGAGGTCATTTTGTACGTCAAGCTTAGAGTTAGAGTTAGGGTGAGGGTGAGGGTGTACGCCAAATACCGGGCCAATATTAAAGCATACAAAGTACACGTCAATACATACAATTTACACAGAAAATCCCCAGCTAAAATACTAGTATGTACATGTAACACAGTTTCTCCAACGCCAGGAATCGTTTACATTTCATCCAGACTTCCCACCTCGAACTTGTAGCCTGGCCATCGCCTGGCCATATCCACGAACAGCAGTAATTGTTGTGGCCCATTAAGCACTCTCTCCTTCTGTTTCTGCTTGCCCATTCCCGTTGGACAGTCTTTTCTTTTCCATTCATCACGGAGACGCGCGCCAACTATGTGGTCTTGTTTTCGAGGGAAACCCCAGCACATTTCTTTACGTTGTATGACGTGATGACTCCCCCCCCTGGGTAAACATGCTCCGCACTTCTCACTCACAGAGTCTACCTATTCCGACCCTCCCTCTTCTTCTCTCGCAGCTCCCTCTCCGTCTTCTGACGCTTACGACTCTCCTCAGCAATCAAGTCAGTGAGATCATCGTCGTGTGCCCATTTCGCCCCAATACCCTCCTGCCGACTCGTTTCTTCGAATTTCTGCTTCAAAGAATCCTTGTTGATGCCGTCGTGTTGGTTCAGCGAGTCCACATCCAGAGCTACGTCAACGTCACCCGGCTTCTTGCGCTTGCGTGACGAGTCATCCTCTGAGCCCAGCACGGGCATACCCGCGGCGTGTTGGCCAGCTTTGAGGTCGTAGACGCGGTTGCTGCCGAAAAAGCCCTCTGCGCGGACTTGTTTCTCGGGGAGGACCGTGTATGCGGAGCGGGGGGCGGAGGATTCTTCCGTGTCGAAGCCGCGGCGTTCTTTTCGGAGGTCCAGCTCTCCGCCGATGGAGGTCTCGATGCCGGTGCCGTACTCGTGTAATGTGCTGGAGTAGCCGCCGGGGGTCTCGAGGCCGCTGGGTGTTTCGAGTCCTGCAGTATCGGCATCCTCATCTTCGTCCTCGTCCTCTTCTTCGGATTCTTCTCCTTCTGACTCTTCCTGACGGGGTTGCAGTTCACCCCATAGGTTTCGGTCGACGGATTCGTTTATTTGTAATTGTTGTAGTTGCGCTTGGACTTGTGTTTGCGCGGGTGCTGCGTTTTGAGCGAGGCCAAAGACGTCACCACCGTACAAGGGACGGTTGGTCTCGTCGACGGGCGGTTTGCCCCAACCACCAGGGTGGAATCCCCATGAGCCTCCGGGCGGTGGAGGTGCGTTGAGACCGGGTATCTTGAGGGTTGGATATGATGGGGGGGGTCCATTGCGTTGCTGGTTGATCAACCACGGCGGTGGTGACCCGGCAGGCATTCCTAGTGCTTCCTTGGTCGCCTCACTGAGCTCTCCTGGGCGGAAGTGTTGGAAATCGACCTCAGCCTCTTTACCCTCGTAGTATACCTCGCCGAACCGAGTGAGCTCTGGCTTTGTTTGAAATCGGAAGAAGGCATCGT
The DNA here is from genome assembly GCA_018360055.1 of Claviceps monticola. Taxonomy (NCBI): domain Eukaryota; kingdom Fungi; phylum Ascomycota; class Sordariomycetes; order Hypocreales; family Clavicipitaceae; genus Claviceps; species Claviceps monticola. The sequence continues at coordinate 35,332 of SRPP01000032.1, forward strand.
ACAGCTTTTGATAATCGATATCTAGCTTGCCCATCTTGGGCGCGACTCGCTCCCTCTGTTTCTGCTTGAGCGTTTGCTCTGCTTGCTTTTCCAGGACAGCATCGCGCATCTCTGTAATACCCGTATCGGCAATGAACTGCGGTAATCGAAATGCCGACTTCTCGACACCTCTCTTGGACGACAGGTACTCTCTCTTTAGAGACCAGTGCGGCGGAACAGGCACGACGTTTCGTTGCGCCTTGATTTGAACAAGCACTCGGGGATCCGAAGAGGAGACATCATGCCAATCCACGACTTCCGGAATCGACACCAGTGCTTTGAGCTCCGCAACTGACAGCTTATTCATCTCCTTTCGCTTCTTCTTGGACATTTTCGGCTTGTCTTGGTCCTCCTCGTCTGGTATATTGTCGTCGTCGCCCGTCATGACCACCCCTTGATTTCCCGCGTTCGCTTCCTTTGCTACCGCATCTTCGTCTAAAGCCGCGCCAAATTTGCTGAAAATATCTTTGTAGACAGCATAAGCAGGATCGTCGTCTAGTAAATCGTCATAGACGGTTGTGTCTGTCACAATGGCAGGCCCAGTTATACCAGCATCGCCATTAGTCATCTGGGTGTCCTCTTTCAAATCGGTGGTCTCGGTTTCCTCGGTCTTGGATTTTTCCTGGTCCTGGCCTTGGTCTTGGTCTTGGATTTGTTGCTCTGATTCATGACCATTAGGAGCCTGAACCGTACGTCAGCATAGGCATATTGATCATCCAGCATACATGCTGCCAACACTACACCGCCGCAACCGGAAAGTATAGTTGTGACAATCGTACCTGTTCTGGCTTATCCTTCTTCTGCTCCTTCTTTTTCGCCCTCCGCATTTGGTTCTTGGTCATTTTTATAGTGGCCATGATGACGAGGGGTTTTGCGCCGACGCGCCGCCTCGTTGCTTGGGAAAGACTACTGGACGGGCAGATTGGGTCAAGAGCACAAAGACTGCGTAGATACGCACGGCAGAAAGGATTTTGCGCTTTGGATCTCGGCTCATCACCTTGCTCGATTACAGCGCGGGTTGGGGATCCTCAAGACTCTGGAGCTTCTGGAGCTTCTGGAGCTTCGCTCGACGCGGCGCCAAGCGCAAGATGGTCATCAACGTCCCCAAAGTGCGCTGGATAGGATAGTTTCGGCTTCTAATCGAGGGGGTAGGCTGTCGTACACACGCGCAGGAGTTGAGTACGAATCGATCCGACGGCTCGTCACGAGTAAGATGAAGGGCTTCGCGGCACGGAACTCAGACAGCCTGGGACTCGCTGGGTGGCTTATCGACAAATATCAGCTCGGCCGTTGGGCGTCCGGTCGGCAGATTGCCGGATAACAGGGCGCTACAGCCTGCGCGTACACTCTGGCGCGACTACAGCACCAAAGTACCTACAGACTAAGACAGTAGCGCAGACTCAGTGGCCAATTAGCCCTCCCCAGCCGTGGCCCCTGGGCCCCCCACGTGTCAGAACTCCTTCTTGCGAGGCCACCACGAAGCATCGCAACAACTCTCAGGAGCCTGTCCATCTCCTCCACGCTCAGTCGTGTAGCTTGCCATGACCCGAGCACGGTAGATGGTGCCCAGAAGAAATACCCAGTCTTCTCTTCTCGTCTTTCGTTTCGGCAGCTTGTGTAGTTCCTCTCTTCCTCCCATAGCTTGTCATCCCGCCCTGCTCGCCCGTACCGAGAATTGCTATCGCGATAGCCGGACACCGATTGCGACAAAGCCTCAGATTCCGATCGCCGTTGCCGACAACTACTCGAAATCCGTCCGCGTGCGATTGCGCCCCTCGACCCTTGCGCCGCCTCCCTGCGAAACGATCAAGCTGTCACGCTGCATGTGCCGATGGAAAAGTTCCCAGATCACATCGACGCGCCGCAGATGGCCAATGGGAGCACCACTCGATCGCCGAGTCCTTTGAAGCCTTCTTCAGGGTACGGCCTGCCTAATGGGAGTAACATGACGTATATAGACCGAAGGCCGACGCCTCTGTTCAAGGTTCAGAATGGTACTGTGGTGAATGGTCAACAGCCAGGGCTTGCGCCATGGTCAGCGTCTCACAGCTCCGCTCGCGGTCATGGTCGACAGAAGAGCTTGAGTGATGCCTTGAGGACTATCCGCACGAGGAAAGGCAGCGTTAGTCAGAATGCCCATGAGATAGCTGATGCGCTGCGGGCTCCAGTCTCTCCGAAGCTTGTCGTAAGTGACAAAACACCAAACACTATACTTGTCCCACGGGGTTCGCCTTTGGTCCGCTATTGTGGGCGCAATTCTCTTCTGGGAATACCCGCCTTACTCGTCCACTCGCTGATGTGATGTTTTGCGGTCTAGATACTGTGTCTGATGTGGTACACATCCTCGGCTCTGACCAACACATCCTCGAAATCCATCCTCAACGCCTTTGACAAGCCAGCGACGCTCACGTTGATCCAATTCGCCTTCGTATCGTCTCTGTGCATCTTCATGGCATGGCTGGCTGCTCTTTTCCCCGTCCTCCGTCACAAAGTCTCCGCCTTGCAACACCCTATCCGCCTACCATCTCGACGCATCATCACGGCGACTCTGCCCCTTGCGGCCTTTCAAATTTTCGGTCATCTGCTGAGTTCTTCAGCGACGTCCAAGATCCCGGTCTCGCTCGTTCACACCATCAAAGGACTCTCGCCTTTATTCACCGTGCTGGCTTATCGAATTTTCTACGACATCCAATACCCCCGAGCGACCTACTACTCACTGATCCCTCTGACCAGCGGAGTCATGCTGGCCTGCTCCGGGAAAGCAAGCTATGGCGGACAGATGATTGGGGTCATTCAAGCACTGTTGGCAACACTGATCTTTGTCAGTCAAAACATTGTCTCGAAGAAGATCTTCAACGAAGCTGCGAAAGCCGAATCGGAGGGTCCAGGCATCCAGTCTCAGAAACTCGACAAACTCAATCTGCTCTGCTACTCGTCTGGCATGGCTTTCATCATGACACTACCCATCTGGTTCTGGAGCGAAGGCATCACGCTCCTCAAAGACTTTCTGCATGATGGCGCTCTCGACTTGAGTCGCAAGAAGGATGCGATGGACCACGGCCGCCTCACTATTGAATTCATCTTCAATGGCGTCTTTCACTTCGCTCAAAACATGCTGGCATTTGTGCTATTGTCCATGGTGTCCCCCGTCACATACTCGGTGGCCAGTCTTATCAAGAGAGTCTTTGTCATTGTCCTAGCCATTCTCTGGTTCCGCAGTCCCACAACACCGGTACAGGCCGTGGGTATTGCACTGACGTTTCTCGGACTGTACATGTACGACAGGACGAGCGAGAGCAACAAGGCAGACAGGAAAGCTCGTCTGATGACGGAAGCCCGCACGGGGACTCCCTTGCTGCCTCTGGATGAGAAGCCAGACCGGTCACCGGCCGTCACTTTACAAGAGTCAGCCACTGGGGCTAACTGGGGTAGCCCTAAAACATCACTCGATTAGTTAGTGCTGATGTTACCGTTTTTCTTGTTCAATTTATCACATTTTTGTCCTTTTCTGTTTTTTTTTTTTTTTTTTTTTTTTTTTTTTTTTTTTTTTTTTTCCAACATTATTGTAGGGAACAGGCAGGGCCTTATGTCGTGTGCAAAACTACAGATCCTCAATGCCCTACTACATCAAGCATATCTCTCTTCCAGCTCTCATCATACCCAGCGAGGAGGGCTCCGGATGACCAAACCTGCTTATGTTCATGCTTTCACATGTACAGTGGAGAGAGAGGGCAAATTGCATTCACGCGCAGCAATGGGCGAGCATGACATTGGCGTTCTTAGCCGATTCTGGTCTTTGTTTGCGGTGTTCCCCGTATTTTGCCCGATCTTCACACTTCTCGTGTGTACAATCTACGAAAATTGGTTTTTTTTTTCCACATTTCGTCCGTCATAGAAAGACAGTCTAGTCTCTTTTGACGGGCTTTCTGTGTTCCTTTGCTTTCGTCTCAACAGTTGGGGAGGGCCAATGTAACCAATGATGAGGTTCGGGGCTTTTGTGACATTTGTGGATGGGCAATCATGTTTCTCATCACTCCCTCGGTACTCCATAGGGCCATTCTTCCACCTGAACAGCCTTTCTTCTCCTCAGTCCGCCTTTCCCCTCTCACTTAACTACATCCCTACTCAATCAACCACTCCTCCACTTCCACCCCAATACTCCTCCCTATCCCCCGAATAGCCTCCCACCCAACATTAATACGCCACTTGCCCGCCCGATCCATCACATCCCCGCTCCCAACCCGGACTAACAACCGCAGACTCGCGAGCGTCGCGACCGCCATCCCCAAATCGCCATCCAGACCCCCCGCCCCAATAGCACCACTGCCACCCTCAGGAGCCCATTCCCCGCGCACGGCCTCAAAAATAGCCATCATGCGCTCCAGGACAAAGGCTCGTGCGCCGAGGAGCTTCCTCGCAATCTTGCGGTGCTTGTTCCGAGGGCCCCCTCTGCCGGTGGCAACGAAGCCGCCGCCTCGTCGGCGTTTGCGCCCATGATGGTGCGTAGAGAAGAGCGTGAGGTCGTGTTTCGTCGTGTTGTGGGATGCGAGGTAGGCAGCTAGAAGGAGAAGGCGCGCGGCGATCGGCAACAAGGTTGTTAGATCTGCCGCCACAAAGGAGGGAGGTGTTGTGATATTGCTATTATTAGTAAGAGGCGCAGCATCGCCGCCACGTATGGATCCATTCTTGGCGATTGTACGGCTCCGTGTTGATGTAAATGCAGTTGCAGATACGTCGGCGGAGGGCACTTCAGGCCGCACGGCAATAATGCTCGGGTTGAGCAACGACTCATCCTGGAAACGGCTCCGGACAGCCACGAGCAGTTTAGAAAACTCTTTATGTGAGTGCGTCCCAGCCAGCACCGGGGCGATGAACCTCGGCCACAGCGCCCGACAACTATGTCGGAAAGACGGCAGTGTGCGCGCCGCAGAACGCACAAACGCATCATGAACGGCGGCACAGAACCGCGTCCATAAGTCGTGTGTTTCCAGCTGCGTCAGGCGGGCTATCGTCGTCGGGGGTGGTGAGAGGGCAAGTATACGGACGAATTCAGACTTTGTATATGGCGGGAAGTGAAGGTGTGCCGAGGGGCACGTCCGGAGAAAGCCGGCCGGCGGAGCTGTCACGATGAAGACGCACGTAAGGCAAGGTATCTGTGTAGGATAAAGACGTTAGCAGATGCCGCTTGTTCGACACGCATCGTCCACGTGAAAGTAAGAAGAGTCAAGAGTCCACGTGGAATGTAAGAAGAATCAAGACCGAAGCACACATACCATTTCAGATAACCGAGCCAGTCCTGGCAGCAACGTCGGAGGCGCCTCTCTCTGCCTATCAATCGCATCCAACACCAGCACAAACCTCCATCGCGGATCCCTAACAGCTACATTGTTCAGCATCGTGTCCAGTGCCACAGATAACTGCGCCAAAGTCTCGCATCGTCTCTGTATGCGCGACCTCGAGACCGAGTCCACGTCACCAGAGCCGAGCCCCGATCCTCCTCCTTCTTGTTCCAGAAGACGGGAAACGGAGCCCACGATGCGCTCAAACAGATGCCGACTCGTGATGCATTGCGCCGCGTTGACAGTGACGTATTGAAATGTTGATCCTTCGTACTGCGGCTGCGTTCGCGAGGCCGTCTCGATTGACTCGCTCAGCCGCGCGAGGAGATGCTCTGTGATGCTCGATTTTCCCGTCGCTTCGGTGCCATGAAGCACAACATTTCGGCATTGCACTGCGTCGGGCTGCGGAAAAGGGAGAGGCACAACACACATAGTTAGCATCTTTGTCCAGCGGTAAAACCATCTTCTTCCTCCAGTTGACCAAGCGGGAAGACGTACGGACGGGAGGAATGCCCCCGTTGGTGAATCCGGGTTTCGCAATGGCACACCTTGCTACATGCTCTCGAGATACTATGGGGAAGAAGGCCTAGGATGGTCTTACGTGTACGAGGGTGGCCAGCGATCGGATCTGGTGCTCGCGGCCCGGAAAGCTCGTCAACAGCGGGGCAAGGAGTTCATCGTCTAGTGGGCAGAAAGGCGAGTCCATCCTGGGCAAGCATGGGAATGATCTGGGTTGTCTGAGAAGTACCGATGCAATTCATGAGGGACGGCAGCGACGTCGGGCGCGAAATCGTGGACTGGATGAAGGACTGAAGGTATCTGGTGAGACGCGTGGTGGCCGGTTTGGCGCGTTGAGGACGTTAATAATCGTCAAGGGATTGGGACCCACCCAGACCCAGAGCTTGGGATCGATTCAGAATTGAAAGACAACCTTAAAAATACCGAGACCCGCCGCGGCTCATCGGCTTCCCATGAACGCCCGCTCTGAATGCCTTCTCCAACGCCCGCTTTGGAAGAAAAAGACCTTCTACGGAGTAGACCATGAAATTTTACATCAATCTTCCAAACGCCATAATAATCAAAATATCTCATTCACATCATGCCTCATCCCCAGCGGCATCCCATATGCCCTACGCCACCACCAACACCACTCCCTCGTCCCATCATACACATCCTTCATGAGATCCCGCTTCGAACGCGCCGCCACCACGGCCGTCCCGTTACAGCCTCTCGTGCTCATCGACCCCTTTATGTTGATTGAAACGGTTGTCCCTGTAACAGACCAGCACTTGCGCACGTCTTGAACCATGTTCTCCGAGAAGGTCTCAATGTCTGCGTCGGCGAATCTATCTGCTTCATCGCCTCTTACCCCTCTCCACCTGGACACGGAGCCCTCCAGCTCGGGTACAAAGAGCCGGGTAGTGTCACGCTCTTCTTCTGCAGAGCCCGTTTCCTTTGCGTTCCTCTTGTTGAGGTGGTCTTCTGTCGCACGGAATACATCCCAGAGACTGGCCAGAATGCCCCAGAGGCGTGTCCAGCTTTGTGATGTGGGCTTCGACATGGACAGCACGTAGATGTAGGACCAGAAAAGGTTTTGTAACGCGATAACCTGCCTCATCAAGTACAGCTGCCGGAGTGTCAAGTTTCCTGTCCTGGTCCCGATACTTTGCACTCCCTTCCAGATTGTACGGTAGAGGATGCATATCACTGGTGTGTCTTCGTGGGTGAGTTCTTGCGAGCTGACTTTGCCGGCATAGCACCGCTGAAGGACCTCGAGATAGATATCGAGTAGCGGGAATGCATCAGGCTCCTGGAAGACCACTTTGATGACGGCGGGAAGCATTTTGCACAAGATGAAGTTCTTGATGTTCGCGTTGGCCATGCTTTTCACCAACATGCTGATCTGCTCGCCCATGGTCTGGTTGGCAATTGAGAACTTGGCGTTGTTGAAGAGCAGATAAAACAGGGGTCGGCTGCTGCGGACATCGCCGTCTTGCAACTTGAGGCCGTAGGACACAATGCTGGCTACTTGCAGCTGGGGATCTTCAACAGGTGGCGAGTACTCCTTGGTTATTTGGTAAAAGTAGCTGTCGACGGCGCAGATATCGGCCGCGTGCGTCTTGATCAACGAAACGATGTTTTGGACAAACAGGACAAAGTCGTTGTGTTGTGTTTGGTGCATCTGGCTCGTTGCTTTGAGGTCGCTCTTCATCTGTTCCATGGCTAACTTCAAGACTGAGGAGTACTCTGCTGATAATGTTCTATGGAGACTTGGACCTGCGTCTCGTAGTGATTTACGTATGGACGAGACTGCGTATTCGAACAAGTCCCGCGTCATGTTGTAATCGGGTAATGTGCACAGCCCAGCAATTGTGCCTGGTACCAATGTCATGCCATGACGATGGAGTTGCTGGCCAAGCTGTACTTCATAGTGCAGAGACAACCGAGGCTTCACGAGGCAGCAAACCCATGCTTCAGCAACATTGAAGCCGACGTCGTCGAAATTGTCAAGATCATATTGCAACAGCGTAGAAATGAACAATGTGAGGTATTTTCGATGGTGCAAGTCCAGCTGATGCGGCAATGCGTTAAACATCTGATATTTGCTCTTGTTGAAGAGGTCGGATGATCGTATCAGGCCACCGTTGACGAATCTCATGCTGATTCTGGCTGCAACGACCACAATATGCTGCATACAATCATCATCATCTGTTCTAGCCATCCTGGCTGACTCGGTCGCCATGAAACGCGTCGAGAGTACACATCGTGCCATGCTAAAGAAGCTCCGGGATAGCTCCTGATCGAGTGCCAAGAGCGCGTCGTCTGCCACGGCTGAGTTCAACAGTTGACTCTCGCTCTGTTGGCTTTCTTCCTGTGCCTTGAATTCATCAATCTTGATCAACATGACTTCCAGGGTAGACAGCGATGTACGCAGAATCCCCCAGTCCAAGTCAGGCGGCGAAATGGAAAACTGGGTGAAGATGGTTCGCAACTGAGCCCGGTTCATAGCGAACGTGGCAGACGCTAAATCGGGCGCATGTCTCACGACATCGAGAGAAGCACGTGCAGATACGTAGAGAACCTCCATCAAAGCAGACTTGTTGATAGCAATCGTCGTGCGCACCACTTCTTCGCTTACAGAGTGACTGGCGTCTTTACCCAGGGCGGCCAACTGCAGGGCAACATCAGAGGCCACTGAGTGATACTGCTGCATGACTTGGTCGAAAAACGTGTTTCGCCACGCGTGGAACGGCTTCCATGATGTCCAGGCTTCGCCCGACGCAATGACATATCGAGCGACTTGGTTCCAAGCCCGCAAATTGATCAAGCATGCTTCTTTGTGAGAGGTTACGGGAGCAACAAGATGTTGAATAAGGGTCGGAGACGGACGATACTCGGGCGGCGCTGCCCAAAAGAGCACGCACAGCAGATCATGGTGATTCCTTAGTGCTGCAAGATCGCGCTCGTGAACCTTTTCGTCTTTGTTGTGTTGTCGATTGTGATTGGGCACCGTTCTTGCCACCAGATTGCCGACGTCCTTCAGACATCCAGCATCCCGCATCTTCTGTATAGCGAGCGCTACCAGCTTCAAAAAGACATGGAAACATCGGTCTTCGGGTTCAATTTCCGTAGGAGGCCGGCCAGCCAAGTTTTCGAGGAAGGGTGGAGACTTGTATACCTCCTCGTTTCGAAGATGGGCAAGCTGATGGGTGCCGAAGAAGTCAAAGATCAATCCGATCACACTGACGCATTTTCGCCATCCCCACTCCTGGACGAGAAAATGACACCGTCCTACAAGAGCTCTGCAGTAGCTGTTGAAACTAGCAGCCTGATGCGAGTTGGCATTGTACAGCTGGAAAACCTGCTTCATTAATGCTTGAGGAATCGCCCAACCATCAGATGTCGTCTCATGCCGCTTGCCAGCCAAAAGGACCCCGGAGTCGCTGAATTCGACAAGAGGGAGCAGCATAAACATGGTTTGCCAAATCCGCTCGTGCTCCTGTGCATCGCTTGCATCACTGGGTGAAAACTTGCGCTCCAGGCCGATGTTCTGCTGCAGTAAGTCCCAAAACGAACCCCTGCGTATCTGAGCCAGTTCCAATACTCTCATATTCATGACCCAAGAATGAATCGCAGGAGTATCATCGCGAATACCCCTGTCTCTGACGCTCGGAATCCCGAGTCTGGTATACACTGATTGAATGCTTTCGAATCCAAGCTTCGTAAGTACTGACATGTGTACACTTGCGAGGGCTTTGAGTACTTCTTCGCACGCAAATGATTCAGCCATAAGATTCGGATCCTGGCGGCAAATCTTGAGCACCACCAATGTCATTAAGAGCAGCCTGTCGTACACACGCAGAATAATATCCAGTTTCCGTTTTGCACCAGATCCGAAAATAGTTCGAGTAGCAGAGACGAAGCGGGCGTTGAGAGACGAGAGGCATGCACGGGCGCGGGACGCAAACAACAGCTTTTGGCCTTCTTCCACAAAGCTGAGGGAACCTTTGATGTAGCTCAGTAAGAAGTCCATTGCTTGGATCGGAGTTGACTCGCAGAGCTCGGCCCTGTTAGTGTCCGCGATTTGTGCTTCTAACTGGTCTGCGACAAAATCCAGGATTATACCAAACTCTGAAGAAACTTGGGCGCTCCACGGACCCCATCGGAGGATATGAGGATTCAAGGTCATCGACGCATAGGGTCGTGATTCTGTCCAGTCTGTGCGAAGTCTCAGAGTAGCGCACGACTGCAGATGCCCACCTCCAATAAGTGTACTCTCGTGAAAGAAGGCCCCCGGCCGAAGCGGGAAGACCTCAAAATGATGAGTGTACTGTGTGCCGTAGGGGCCCAAGCCATGCAGCTTGTCAGCAGTAGGGTTTCTGACGGGTTTCTCCTCGACGGAGTATCTATGAGGCACAGGATCATTGGCGCGACTATACTGTGGTGCGCTGAGATCTAATTTGCGTGGCAAAGTTCGTTTGCGGCGCCTTGGCACAACCTTATCATGTGTCGCCGGTTCGGGGTGGCTGCTTGGGCCGGCGAGTGAATGTACTGGGAGTGATGAAGGTGAGACAGCTTTGGCGGCAGCAAACGGCTCAGTTCCGAGGACGTTCAGCGCCGGAGTAGAGTTTTCATGGTGATATAGATTATCGAGAAATTTCTTTTTTCGATAAAATCCATGTGTTGCCGTACGATGATTCGACTCGACGGTTTCCAATTGTGCCGGGCGTGTCAATACTCTGTGCGCAATCGCAGTCGCGCCCTGTTGCTCATCTCTCTGTCGGACATGCTTGACCGGAGATGTTTCTGATCGATTGTGGCCCGAGAAATACCTGGCTGAACCTCCAGCGCTAACGTGCTTCGTCAATTTTCGAGGCGCGATGGTTTTCGCAGCAGAAGGTGCAACGACTCGACTTGCTTGGTTTTCCCTGGATTTCTTTACTGCAGCACGACTCTTTCTTTCTTTCCGAAGGTGTTTCGCCACCTCGGTAACTGAGCTACGCTGCTTCATCAGCCCTAATCGCCATTCATTCAGGACAGATCCCGCATCGATGTGATCTTGCCGAGAAGCAAGCTGAATCGTTTTGTTTCGAGGGCCGGAACGGCCTTGACTGGTTCGGCGCCTTGCAGTTCGTGCGGCAACTTTAAGAAAATGCGGTGCGTCCTCTGGTATTGTGTCCAAGATACCGAGTTTCACTGGCCGTTGACGCGCCCGCTTTGACGTGGTATTTCGCGAACTAGTCTCAGGGACAGCTACGGAGGCAATCTTTTTGCGCTTCTTTGGCGGTCTTCTTACCGTATCGTTGGATCCCGGGCCGGTCAGGTGGCCAGTAATCTTTGTCTGTCGCGGCCTCCTCGGTTTGCGCGCTAGAATACGGAGTTTTCTGAGGGATGCATCAGCCTTCTTATTGTTCGTGGTAACATGAAACTTTTGTTGACGATTCTTGTATTCTCTGGTCCACGTGTTGAACTCTACACGATTGTCCTCAATTGCGGACTCATCATCATCATGATCGTCGATGGCGTGTAAAGGAGCGGCGTGTAAAGGAGTGAGGCTCTCCACTGCATGGGCATCTGATTCGACTGGGTTGTCAATATCGTCCACGTTAGTCGTGAGAGGTGTGCTATCGCTGTCATCATCCGAATACGTAAACTGATCGGGCATAGCGGTGGCACCAGGTGCTGCGCTCCTTAGCCGTGCAACTCCCCGTTTTCCCTCTAACATAGAGGCTCTGCGTGATCGATGGTCGTTTATGACAGTCTTCTCTGCTTTCTCACGTCCACTATGTTGGTCCAGTCGCAACCATGATGCAGGAAGGACACCTCGTATTCGATTTTTCATAACTGTGACAGCTTCCTCGTCGTTTTCCGAAGCGGTCGCTGAGTCAAACAGTTCAGGCTGCTCGTCTCCCAAAACCGATTCCGCGTTGGATTCAGTGTCGTCGGATATTTCATATATTTTCAGCTGCTCTCGGGCTTCATGGTCGCTGGATAATCCAGGTCTCTGATTCAGACCTGCCACGGCTGTCTTCCTGCCAGCATGTAATGGTGGCAGAAAAGGACTGTCCAAGCATGGAAGATCTGTAGATAGGCTAGTCGACGTGACACGAGGTAAGCCTAAGTCCATGGGATCGCTGTCAATAACGTTTCGTCTCCTCCGCTTCTTGGCGGATGAGGCCTCTGGAGATATCATATGCTTTTTACTACTGTTCGCTTTGTAAAGTCTTGGTGGCTTTCTAAGTAAGTCATCCAAGGCAGGTAAATCCTGATCAAATATGCTGGTATCCTCTGTTTCGGCTTCAGAAGTGCGGGGGCTGTTGTTGACCATGCGGGCGACCGGCGGCGACTGGCGTAAAGGTGTTGAATATGATGCGCCCAAGCCATCAGAAACAGCTGAGAGCTCCCCTTCGTCCGATAAAGATGGACGGGACAATTGGACAAATTCCTGGCTATCATCTCCGAAGGCTCTATCCGGTGAGAGATTTGTCACTGCATTGGTGTTTGCCCTCTCAGATCCCAAGACCACTTTCACGGGCCTCAATCCGTGCAGTTTCCAGGTGCTACTGAACTGAGCACTTTCCAGCAAATAGGGGTGCTCTTGTATGGGCTTTCGTGGGCGAAGAGACCGCTCGTAGCGAACCGCAACGCGCAGTGCTTGAGAGTTCGAATCGCAATCCCATTGCGGATCACCGCAGGCAGAAACATCTCCTGTCACGGCCAGTGAATCAGAGTTGACTGCATCGTTAACAGCTGGAACTCTATGAGACTCGTCTTGAATTCGAATCGGGGTTCCGAGGGCCGGCGTGTTCGGTCGTTGAGCCGAGGATGTGTTCTCGTCACACAGGTCTCCCACCTCTTCTGGCAGGCTTTGGAAGCTTATCTCGCTAGGAACCGACGAAAGTGGTGACGAACATCGTGATTCAAAAGCAGAGGCTGTGACGAGGGGTGGTCGAGGAGCGAGAGGGTCGCCTTCGTTGTCGGAGTCGGGGAAGTCCCAAATATGCTGGTCGATATCGTGTTTCGTGGTGATGGAATGGGTCGGCTCGGCTGTTTGACAGCAGGATTGCTGGCTTTCGAATCCCTCCTCATCTTCTGAATCCGGGACTTCACCCAAATCTTTCCAATCAAGCATGACGAGGACTCGACATGATCTCTACTGCTGCTGCTGCATCGGCTCGCTCAGCATGACAAGCAGAGAGAACGCGATGCGGGTTTCGGGCTGTGTGGGTTCGGCTAGCTTCTCACTGGAACAATGTAGCTGAGAATATGGTGACTGCAAGCGCCTCTTATTCGTTCCGTCCGGCTGTGGTGAAGTCTGTAGTGTCGTCGAGGTCCTTGGGAATGAAATTGTCAAACGCGACTGCAGACGCGTTTTCGGGGCTTTTACACGTTAAGTGGGGGCACACTTTAGACCATCTTCCTAATAAAAGGTATGTACCTTCCTCCGAATGGCCCAGAATCCGCATTACGCCACATGATTCCCTTCATCAGCCTTTTTTTAGGTCAAACTACGTGTTGTCTTGATATTGGTGAACTGCAAACAGTTTTCACTTTTTCAAAAGTGGCTACATGCATGCAACGGCTATCAAATCATCCGGCCTTACTTACTTATCTAGCATGACCCATCATATCACCGGCTTTATACATAATTCCCAACCCAACGTGTAGCCATTGACATGTTTTCATCTCATTGCAGGCCAATCCCTTCCAGAATTCTCGTTTAGAATCACAGAATTTTTTCATCGCAGACATCACTGTTCAGAGCCTGGCTGCTCGAGTGCTAGCACCTGTATCAAATGCAGTCAGTCAGCGTTCAGTGAGTGGACTCAATTTGTCACGAAGCGGCTTACCATGGCTGTACGGCACGGTATGTATACCTGTGTCCAATTCCCTCGCCCATTCCAGTCCATGGGAGTCGTGAAGAATCGGGTATTGTCATCTATTCTGTCAAAGCCACCGACGTTCTTGCCATCCGTATGCAGTACCGCGCGGTATGTTCCTGCAACATCGACGCCAATGCGATAGTCACTGAAGCTCGTTGAGTGATGGAAATTAAAAACAAAGACCAGTCCTGCTCTCTCAAACACGATGACTTTGTCACCCTCGTGCTTGAGAGAGATGTACGCTTGGGGGGCACTCAACCAGTGGAATTTGGCCTCAGCTTGATTCATCGCTCTGTCGAAATTGTTGAGGTATTGATATCGAAGGAGAGGATCGTCTGTCAGATTAAGCTGGCGACGCGCGTACCAGAATGAATTGTCATTACCCTCTCGGGGAAAGTCGAGCCATTCTGGGTGTCCAAACTCGTTCCCCTCAAAGTTGAGGTAGCCTTCACCTCCAAGGGCGTGTGTCAAGAGTCGTATCATCTTATGTAGTGACATGCCTCTCTCTATGACGGCCGTCATTGGAGATAGGATCGACATATTGGTATACATTTCAGCGTCGCAAAGATGCATCATGAGCGTTTTATCACCCACGAGTCTATCCTTTTGTTAGTATGGCGTTTCTGCACCTAAAGAGATGTGACAACGTACGCTTGGTCATGGCTTTCGCAGTACGCAATAGTTCTTTCGCCATGTCTGCGATTTGTGAGCGTGAAGCAGATATTGCCCATATCCCACTGCTCATCTTTGAGCTCTTTCAGAGTCTTGATCCACATATCAGGTATCGCCATGGCTAGGCGATAGTCAAAGCCAACGCCACCAAGAGGAACGGGCAGGCAAAGAGCTGGCATTCCCGATACATCCTCTGCTATAGTAATAGCCTCAGGATACAGAGAGTGCAACATCTGGTTGGCAACCATGAGATAGATGACAGCCTCCTCATCAACATCGGAGCCGAAGTATTCATGGTAGCCACCAGAAAAGCCTCTGATGCGGTGTTAGTCGGCAACAATGACGCGTTGGGAAAGGGATAAATAACTTACGCCCCTACACCATGATGCAGATAAAGCATGCTGGTCACGCCATCAAATCTGAATCCATCAAAACGATATTCGTCCATCCAAAATCTCAAGTTGCTGAGGAGAAAACGCAGCACTTCGTGATGACCGTAGTTAAATAGCCTGCTATCCCACTGATCGTGGCGGCCTTTGCTACCACCGTGGAAATACTGGTGGTCTGTGCCATCGAACTCGTTCAATCCATCCAGAACGTTTTTAGAAGCATGGCTATGGACCACGTCCAAGAGCACCGTTATCCCCAAACTGTGAGCAGTATCAACGAGTTCTTTTAAATCCTCTGGTGGGCCGTATCTGCTGCTGGCCGCGAAGAAATTGTTGATCTGATAGCCGAATGATGCGTAGTAGGCGTGCTCCATGATGGCCATGAGTTGTATAACATTGTAGCCCAGATCCTTGATCCTTGGCAACATATTCTTTGTGAACTCCTTGTAGGTTGCTACCCGTTGATCCGGGGTGGAGATCCCGACATGAGCCTCATAAATACGCGTGCTCACGGGCTTCGCAGGACTTGGGTGCTTGAACACAAATTTTTCTGCCGCGCTTGGGTTCCAGAATCGAGCATCGTAGGCTGGTGACACATTCAAATCCTGAGTGACGTACTTGATCCAAGCTGGGAGACGATCAACAACTTCTCCTGTGGGTAGTTGAAGAGAAATCTATCGTGATAATACCCCATTAGTAAGTGGCATTCGATGCGACCAAACAATGATGCTAACCTTGATCTTTGAGTTGTGCCCTATGGCGGGCTGTCCATCTCTCGCAGCAAGAATGATCTCGAATACACCAAATTCAGTTTTCTTCATGGGGTGAGTGCTCCTATCCCAGTTGTCTAGGCCATAGGTCAGTGATTGGCTGATGAGTTTGTGTGGGTGACGGTAAGGACGCACTGAAATCGCCGACAAGGGAGGCCGATGTAGCGTTTGGTGCCCACTCCCTGTAAGTGATACTGTTGTCGGCATTCACATTCAGACCGAACTTCTCAAAGCCCTACATCATTATGCGTTTAGAATAGCTTCACCACTTGAGCAGAGGAATTCTATAAACCTACTCTACTGAAGGTTTCCAGTCCGCCTTCGTTGGCATCGATGGTCTTGATCCACTCCTTCGCTTTGGCGTATCGTCGTCTGAGGACATCACTGAAAGGCTCCAGCCAGGAGTCGAGCTTGACCACACCTACAACCTCAGTAAGTTTGGTTGATGTCGTGGGCGTCGCATTGCAGACAGTTTACCACCAACCTGTGCCATCCTGGGGTAAATCTTGTGGTTTCAGGCCAGACAAGCCGTAGACCTCGATCGCCTTTTCTATGTCCGTCATGTTGTCTAGGGATCTTAATTCCCCCTGTTGGCCCTTTGAAATGTCGCGATGTCTCGCCGCTTCCCGACTTCAGGCCTCGGGCGGCGTGAGTCGCAGTGGAGTCCTCGGGGGGCGGGGTATTGGAATTTGGAAGGAGGTAATCGGGCGTCACTTTGAGGTTCAAGGAAAGCTGAGATGTAGAAAGGCGGAAGGGGTCATGGATATAAGAAAGGGCAGAATTACAAGTCCAATGTGAATATTAAAACGCATTGGTGTGCTGAGTGAGTAGTGGCATTGCTCGGCTTGTTGAGCGACACTGTTGATAGGTAGCTACATATCGTGCTGTTCTCGGCCGGGGAGCTTCTTCGCGATTCGCAGCAGCGCTGGAAAAGGCGCTGGAAATGACGTCGCAGGGCGTTGAGTGTGCGCTGATAGGACCACTGAGTGGCTTAAGCTGTTCTCTTTGTACACGCTACTCTGCCAAGCCAAGCCCCTCGTCCAGATCCGACCTCATAACGACGTTACGTCACCCTTTGCTGTGGACGGTCGACGTTCTGCGGCTCTTGACGGTTGGTGACGGGCGGATTGCTTGTTGCTGGGCCATTGTGACCCCGTAATTAACTAACTGCCTTCCAAGTTCCTTGTGCTTTTCGGGGATGTTCCTCGTTTCCCCCGCCGTTGAACAACAGGCTTACCCCAGTTTGGCTCAGTTTGGCTCTCGGACAGCCACCAGCCCACCAGCCTTGCTAAACTGCTTTGCGCAAGTCGTATCAGCACATGACGAAACAGCCTCAGTCATGCAAAAAGGGAGACACTGCGGCTGCAATCGATCCTACTTTGGGCACCCTCATACGCCCTCTGCTCAGGCGATTCTCACGGGACTTACTTTCTTCGTTCTCCAAATCATACTGCAGATCTCCCGCTATGTTTGGCTAGACTGAGCGGACAGCTTCTCAAGCAGGCTACAGCAGTGACACTACCTATCCACCCCGCCGTTTCCACTCCTCAGTACGCGACGAATGAAACAGTGAGCGATGCGTAATGTTGTCGCCGCTCAGGATGCCTGTGTCCTCTAAGACACTGGTTTGCTGTATGCAAGTGACTAGAATCCAGCCGCAGCAATTCTGGAGCCTGTACACCCGGCATCATGGTCGGCGACTGTCGACGACGGTCCCTCGAGATGTCTCCAATAGATCTGCAGACCTTCAATCAGGCTTCACAGGGAGTTATGATCCTGCCATTGAATCTGGGCGTGGACCTATGTTCAACAAAGCCAAGTTTGGCGTTCCTCAATTCTATCCGAGAGATTTGAAGAGGCGAGTCGATGAGTATGTGGTTGGCCAAGAAAGAGCAAAGAGAACCATTTGTTCAACACTGTTCAACCATTATCAGAAACTCCGAAGATGGCATCAACACGAGCTTGAGCAACGATACCGGCAGGACAAAGTATTGCGTCAACGGTTTGCCCGCGATAGGGAACAGTATCAGAAAAGAAAGGAACTTGACCCTGTGGAAGGTTGGCCTTGTCTCCTTTCACGTTACATCATACTGCATGGAGCGCCTTCTGAGCTGACTCGCTGTCTTCTTTTGTCTAGATGGTGTTTCTGAGCGACACGGCTCAGTTCGTCCGATGCACGGAGCGATCAAATTTGAGGATGTTGCTTTCGATCATCAGGATATCCCCGAGGATCCTTCAGAACCTGATCATGTCAAAATCGACAAAAGCAATATGCTCTTAATCGGTCCAACTGGGGTTGGAAAGACGTATATATTAGAGTGCGACTGTGCCATCGTATCTCGTTTTAATGATCGTGGCTGATTCGTGGTAGAACCCTCAGCAAACAAATTAATGTTCCCTTCACAATATGCGATTGTAATTCTCTGACCCAGGCTGGCTACATTGGGCAAGATGTCGAAAGTTGTATTGAGCGGCTTCTCATCGAGTCCAACTATGACGTCAAAGCTACCGAGTATGGCATTGTCGTCTTGGACGAGTTTGACAAACTTGCCAGAAGGGAATCCCCTACCGGTCGAGATGTTGGGGGAGAAGGCGTGCAGCAGGCTCTACTCAAGCTAGTCGAGGGCACCAAGGTCACTATTAGTGTCAAAGAAAATCATTCATCGCGCCCAAGTCCTCCGATCACCACGAATTACAACTCTGCTGGCTCGGGTTCTTCCACCCCTCAATCAGCTCCACCCGGAGGTAAAGTTGATCAGTATACTATTGACACGAGCAACATATTGTTCGTTTTTTGTGGTGCGTTTGTCGGCCTTGACAAAGCAGTACTGCGGCGAGTAGCCAGGCCATCCATGGGATTTGGTGGCGAATTGAGAGGCAGATCGTCACTGGCAGGAGACAATCAGGTTCTTCCCCCGAGCCTGTTCTCCCACGTTGCACATCACGATGCGATGCCCATTTCTGCCTTTACTGCCCTAGATCTAGCGACACCCGCAGACCTCCAAACCTTTGGCTTCATTCCTGAACTGATAGGTCGTTTGCATAATATATGTGCACTCAACCCCCTATCTTCTGCGGACCTATTGAAGGTTCTTACGCAGCCTCGAAACTGTCTCGTGGCTCAGTACACAGCGCTCTTTGAAACGTACCCCTCGCGGCTCTTCTTCACTGAAAAGGCCTTGCATGCCATAGCGGAGAGGGCAGCTACTTCTGGAACCGGAGCACGAGCTCTGAAGATGGAAATGGAACGTGTCCTGGCTGAGCCGATCTTTGACGCACCTTTGCCTTACGTACTCATTCACGAAGCCTGCGTCAAGGGGTCGGAAAAGCCTCTGTATTGGGGAAGGGAGGGTCGGTTTGAGGTCGACCAGCGAATGCAGGACGAGGCGATGGATCGTTCATCGCCAACGCCTCAAGCTAGTTTTGGAGTTCTGCGGGAGACCAGTGAGAGCGGGGGATGAGAATAGCTACCAGCAAGAGCGCCAAGAACAGCTGCTAAAAACGGCGCTTGAACAAAGCCAAGGTGACTATTCTTGGCATAAATCTGTGCTTCCGCTTTGCGCATAAATGCCATGGGAGCCTTGTTCGACGTACGTATGCAAAACTGCATGTATACGTAATCATATACCACTTCAATAATTCATGATATAATGCGCTCTACTTTAAAAGTTGGTTTTCCAACGTCACAATGGCACGCGCAGCAAGATTACGAAAACTTGTCGATGAACTCGTACAGTGTGTTTGCCCTTAATGAGTTCTTCCCTCTACCCCTCTCCTCCGTCATGTCAACCTTGCTTCCCGACTCACGATGCACTAGGACAAATTGTACATCATGAATTCACTCACACTTTTTCAAGACACAAAAGAGAAAGTTCCGATTATAATTATAGAGAGTGTTTTTAGTTGCCCTTGGGAGCAGACTGGACCATGCCCTTGCCCTTGTAGCCCTCCGAGGAGATACCGGTAATAGGATCGGCTTTTTGTGCCTGTAGGAAAAAGAAAAGACTTGGTTAGGTCGCCATATCATCCGATAAAATAGAATTGCAGTTTTCTGGTTGGTTTTCTGTTTCGCGCAGCACTTACGAGAAGACGTTCGTTGGAAGCCTCCTGCCATTCCTTGTTCATGGTGATGGGTGCGGGTTTGGCAAAGGATCGAATTATGGCGAAGAGGGCGAGACTGACACCAAGGCCGACGGCAACGCCCCAAGCCACGCGGGCGCCGCTTCCAGGGGGATCGACAGTACGAGGGCCGTGGGGACCAAAGGCGATGTAGTATGCTAGTTGAAGAAGTCCGCGTTAGTTCAATGTGTTCTCGCATGACGCCTTCTCGGTGCCGAAGTCAAAGCCGTTCAACGAAGCGAATAAATTTTCTGGAAGGCAGCCGATGGGTATGCCGAGACATGAGGCATTGCTAGAGACAAGCCGATGCGACATTGCGGTTGTCTCATGCGTCGATGGTAGAGAGGTCTCGTGGTATATGACGGGTCCGGCTATTATCGAAGGGTGGTTGCGCGAAAATCGTTTCCGATCAATCACGGAATCAGTAGAACCTACCGGCCTTCTTCTCTTGCAGGGTCAAATCAGTCCAGCTGCCCTTCATGCGATCCCGCAGAGACATCCAGAGATCGGCCTGCTCCTGGAGGGGCATGCCCTCCCATCGCTTCTCAATGTTCTTGAGGGTAGGGTTCGAAATTGCTGTGGACGACGCTCGGGAGGCAGCCGCGGAGGCACTGCGCACCAGGCTCTTGCGCAGCAGACTCGACGCCGGGGTGCGCAGCATATTGGCAGGTTTCGCGAATTCGAGGTGGAGATATGTCAATTGGCAGGCTTATCGGCGCGTGGACGGTAGTATCGAGATGGCGAAGACGACGAGTTCGAAGGCGTTTTCGGTTTCGGAATCCGTCATATGGGGGTCCCGCGGAGAAAGGTTTCGGGAAGTTGATGACTCAGCTCCCGAAGTCAGTGGGGATCACGTGCGGAAGACTAGTGCGGTAAGTGGACGATGATCGCCGCATTGCGCCTCTCTTGACTGATATTTGATTCTCTCTTGAGAAGAAGAAGCACTCGAAATACTAGACTCGATACGATCTTATTGCAATGACGGATAGGAAGGTCCCCGCATTGTCTACAACTATGTCCACTCCAACCATTCAGTGTTGATTGATACGACGGCCTGTGCAACTGGAACAATGTGCCCAGTTCCGAGTAAGTCTTGGTTGCACTAATAAGTCACACGTGGTTTACGTGCAAATCATCTGTCTCCGAAGATACATATTGTCAAGACTTATAGGTTCACAACAGAGTGAGGGCCGAGGGCAAGATGTCAAAGGTAGGGGTCAGATGCTTGAAGGTTTTGATCTCTGGCCTCTACCATACGAGATACATGTGCGAGGCCATCGTGCTATGGACCTTCGCTTCCAGCGCGTTTGTGCCTGAGGCCTTCTTCGGTCTTCGCCTTCGGTCTCCGCTCGGTGCTCCTTGTCTACGACCTCCCTGAGGCTCCACCTAGTAGTGACCCTCTACTTGTACCGATGTCCCTGACACATATCATACATCAAGTCCTAACGGAGATACATACAGCCACGAGAATGCATGCGTTGCTGGACTTGGAAGATGCAAATGACGAAAGTACGGAGTACATGTTCATGTGCTTGGTGAGGACGTTGACTCGTTGTCGATCTGGCTCTGAAGGCAGCTCATTAGTGCGCTGAAAGTAAATGATGTTCCACGCCAGATGCTCATCCCGCCTTGTTCCTGCATTCGAGATTGTCAATATGTAGGTACTCACTCACGTGACGACTTGCCGTCCGTTGGTCCAAGCCTCCCCTACCCGGAAGCGGCACGACCGAATTCTGGGCAATTCTGTGACCTGTCACGAGTTCAAAGAGACCACTCTCGCGAGTACAGTGCACTAGATACATATGCAGATGTCCCAGACGAAGGCCCCAAAGTTCAGCTTCAATGGCTAGATCTTACAGACTACGTCAATTTCCGTCTGTCACGTAAAGTTTTGAGATTCAAGTAAATGGATGCCGATTGCCTTGACCGACCTGAGTCCTGACCGTCTTTAAATAAGGAGGAACACCTGGGAACCTCAGGTATGAACAAATTGCTAGGCCAGAGCCCCCTTGTACCTCATTGGCCAGCGCGGCCGGCGGCCCACCTAAAGCGTTGCGACTTGTGAGGTTGTGGCTGTCAACGATTATACCATGATTGCCCGATGACCTGTTGAAGGCGATTAACGGCGGCGAGCGCACTGAGCTTGTGCAATTTTCAACCTTGATGACTCCGAGTTCTGTTGTTTTGCAGCGCTGATGGGGCGGAAAACGCATCATCCCGATCCGTAGGTGCCTGGCTGAGTGGAGAGCGACTGTTGAAACAAGGCGCGCAATTTCAGGCTAACACGTCACGTGACATAAGAGAAAGCTCTAACCGACGAATGTTGTCCGCTCCCGACCAAATCTGCTCACTCTGCAAATTCTCCCCAGTTCCATCCAAACCTCACTCCACTCCCACGTCTGATCGCTCTCTGTCATCTGCCAAGATGTTCAAGAGGTAAGTATTGACTGCTGGGACATGTTGTCTTGGTGCTCATCGCGCCCCTGTCGCGTCAATTGAGGACTGACCCGTGTCCGCAGCGGCATTTCCTCCTTCGCCCGGGCGGCTCGCCCATCATTCTCGGCCGCCGCCTCGCGACGTGCCATCAAGCCTGCCGCTCTCAGACTGCCCCTGAACAGCCGGTTCGCCAGCACTGCTGGCGCTGGCGTTGGCAAGATTCATCAGGTAAGGAACCTTTCCGCCGGATAGTCCGGCTTTTCAATGCTAACAAACCCTCAGGTCATCGGTGCCGTCGTCGATGGTACGTTCGAAAACCTTTTTTCACATGGCTTCATAGGCCTGTGACGACGCGATGCGCTTGATGTTGACACTTCCTTTTAGTCAAATTCGAAAACGCCAAGCTGCCGGCCATTTTGAACTCGTTGGAGACCGACAACAATGGCGCCAAGCTCGTCCTCGAAGTCTCTGTACGTTCTATACTAAGACTTCCACCTATACTGAGCGCTGGAGCTGACAATGATTATAGCAACATCTTGGAGAGAACGTTGTTCGATGCATTGCCATGGATGGTAGGTCACTCTGACTGAAAACTTGGCACGAAAGACACACACCTAACTTGCCTATTATTTAGGTACTGAGGGTCTGGTCCGAGGCGCCAAGGCTACCGACACGGGTGCCCCTATCACCATTCCCGTCGGCCCCGCCACTCTTGGCCGTATCATGAACGTCACTGGAGACCCCATCGATGAGCGTGGTCCTATCAAGACTGACAAGTTCTTGCCCATTCACGCCGAGCCCCCCTCCTTCGTTGACCAGTCTACTTCTGCCGAGATTCTGGTCACTGGTATCAAGGTCGTCGATTTGCTCGCCCCTTACGCTCGTGGTGGAAAAATTGGTCTCTTTGGTGGTGCTGGTGTCGGCAAGACCGTTTTCATTCAGGAGCTCATCAACAACATCGCCAAGGCCCACGGTGGTTACTCAGTCTTTACCGGTGTCGGCGAGCGTACCCGTGAGGGTAACGATCTGTACCACGAAATGCAGGAGACCTCGGTCATTCAGCTTGATGGCGAGTCCAAGGTCGCCTTGGTATTCGGTCAGATGAACGAGCCCCCCGGTGCCCGTGCCCGTGTTGCTCTGACTGGATTGACCGTTGCCGAATACTTCCGTGACCAGGAAGGCCAGGATGGTAAGTTGCCCTCGCGCTCTGTCATGGTAGCATCATGAATGCTCGGCGGACACTAACAGCGTTGTAGTGTTGCTCTTCATCGACAACATTTTCCGATTCACACAAGCCGGTTCTGAGGTGTCTGCCCTGCTGGGTCGTATTCCCTCTGCCGTCGGTTACCAGCCCACTCTTGCCGTCGACATGGGTGGTATGCAGGAGCGTATTACCACGACCAAGAAGGGATCTATTACTTCAGTTCAGGCCGTCTATGTCCCTGCTGACGATTTGACCGATCCCGCTCCTGCCACCACCTTTGCCCATTTGGACGCCACCACTGTCTTGTCCCGTGGTATTTCCGAGTTGGGTATCTACCCTGCTGTCGATCCTCTCGACTCTACCTCTCGTATCCTCGACCCCCGTATCATCGGCGAGGAGCACTACAGCACCGCCCTCCGTGTTCAGCAAATTCTCCAGGAGTACAAGTCTCTGCAGGATATCATTGCTATTCTGGGTATGGATGAGTTGTCTGAGGCTGACAAGCTTACTGTCGAGCGTGCCCGTAAGATCCAGCGTTTCCTGAGCCAGCCTTTCACTGTTGCCCAGGTCTTCACTGGCATCGAGGGTAAGCTGGTCGATCTCAAGGACACCATTGCCTCGTTCAAGGCCATCCTGAACGGTGAGGGCGACAGTCTTCCCGAGGGTGCTTTCTACATGGTTGGTGACCTTGCCTCCGCCAAGGAGAAGGGTGCCAAGATCCTTGCGGACTTGGAAAAGAACTAAGCTGTCTAAGCGATTTACATAATTCACGTGGGGACGGTAAGGGCAAGCGAAGGGAGAAAGGAGTCTGTGTATAGAACAGAAAAACAGGGACCTTGGGAGATTTCCTCTTGAGCTCCATCGATTTAGTCTCTTTTGTAGGCTGTGTACCAATGATAAAACTGCCTCTTCAAGTTGTACTTTCTGCCGCTGCGGTCTTGGAGCCCTTTCCTTGCTCCAATATAAGGCCTGGAAAGTAAGACTGCCGTACGCCTTCAGCCGTAACTCAACTCCACGCCGTATATGCCATACCATTCACGTCATGTCCGCACGCTTCCCTAAACACCTACACGATCCCCCGTTGGCTTCCCGTTGCTACTTTTCGCAGATGCGGCACAGACAACTCGCTTGCTGCGTACATGTATCCAAGGACTGTAAAAGCTGACTGGCTAGTACGAACTTACATGATTAGAGTGCCCCAACTGTGCCGCTTTGTGATGTGATGTGATGTGATGTATAGATTGATAGATGACTGCTTTTGAGGGAAGAAGGGTAAAGGAATTGGTTGCGCTGAGATTCGTATACATCTACCAGCTGTAGCGCGCATGTTTAACAGACGCCAAGACTCACACACACTGTGTTGTATGTATTAAAAGGATTATTTTTATTGTCTCAAAGGGACGCTCAGTAATGCAACTACCCAACAAGAGTAGATCAATTCGCTAGGACTCTTGCAATGGCGCTTTGTATAGCATCATCTATCCTTGTTCCACACTGGCTCTTCCCCCGGTTCGCCCGGCTCAGCGAGCACAACGGTCCCTGCCTCTGGCGAAATTTGGATACGCCTGCCCTCATCATCCACCAGACCAAGCTGCCTCATCTCTCGTTCTCGCTCCTCTGCCTCCTCCGGCGATGCAAATAGGGACCAAGACGAATAATCTGGCTCCCAATAGGGGTTGTCAAGAATGAGCTTCGTCAATTCAAAAGGGTCGTCCACGCTCAATGCGCGTAGAGGAATTTCGAGTTCTTTACTCCAGCCCGGGCTGAGATGGTTGCAGATGTCACGAATGGATCGGTGCCCAACGCCGACAAGCCACCAGGCACTAACGGTGATCTTGAGAAACACTGAATAGTGAGCTAGTATGACCAGGGCACGCTCTCGTTTTTCACGGAATAGTCCGATCATGCTGGAGGGGAGGAAGGTAAACCATGTGATGATGCGCAGTTTCATGACGGCGTTGAGACCATCTTGCTCCAGATGTTGATACAAAGAACCGAGGTACATCAAGCCATACAGATAAGTAGCTACGTACGGATAATCAGCATCATGTGGCCGAATCGTCATAATCATAAAGGTCAGACAATGGGGTACGAATTTGACTCCCTCGTCAAGGTTCATGGACGGCCGATGGAAGAGCTGCGTCAAGCCCGTACCAGACAGAGAACTCCGGTGTATTCGACCAAAGATGACGCCAATGCCACGCCAGACGAGCATCCATTGGAGAATATAAAGATCCGGCGCAGCAGGATCGCGAAAAGCTTCGGATGACATAACTGTCACAAGCAGCGAGTTTGCCATTAGCGCCCCGAAAGTTCTCGGCTTTGCGGCTTCGATGGCGATCCGGTATTCCTGAAGTGACTCGGTTTGGTACGAACGGTGTCTTGCCGCGTCGCCTAGCTGCTCGCCTGTGCACGTCCTGGCGTGCAGACACGACAAAGCCAGCACAGACCGCAGGAGAAATCGGACATCAAGGGCATGCTTCATGACATGTGCTCGCATGACTTCTTGCGAGTCGCCCTCGCCCGAGGAGAATGACGAGCATGTGTGGGTCATGAAGTGCCAGATGATTTTCATGTCGACTGGATCACAGCTAGGCAGTGTAGCCACTGGCTCGCGCACAGCAGCGACTGGAACGAGGGATGACTGGTACGACATGATTCCATCAGAGTAAGAATACAATGACTCTGTACGTGAGGTTCGCGATCTTCGCGATGCGCGTGATCGTCTGGATGGCACCGAAGACGTGTGCCATCGTAACAACTTCTTCGAGGAGGGGGCGATATAGACGCAGTCTTCCTTTCGCAAAAGACATAGCCGGCACGACGGGCGTTCCTCGTCACATTTGACTTTGCGGCTTCTGCAGTTTCGACAGCCCATACGGGATTTTGGGTGCGAGCGTCTTGAGCTGACCGAACCGGAGTGGGACTGGTCAGACTTGGCCTCGTCGGACAGAGAATGCGATGGCTCTTTGCGTGAGGTTGGTGATCCCCGCGAATCGAGTGGCGTGGGTGACGTGAGTGACCGGCTGGAAGCCGAAGAAGACGTTTCCAGTCGTATTGGCATTCTTTGAGAGGGAGTGATGTACACGCAGACTTCCTGTCGCGAAAGACATTTCTGGCAAGATGGTTGCTCCTCATCACATTTGACTTTACGAGACTTGCAGTTCTGACAACCCGTACGAGATTTTGTGTGGGAGCGTTTGGAGTAAAATGGTTTCTTTCGAGAATTGCCGGCAGCAGAAGGATCAGAAGAAGGCTCAGCAGAGACATCAGCGGAAGACTCAGCAGAGGATCCAGCATCGTCGTCTTTGAGAGTTGGCAGCGCGTTCGGCAGCTCCATGTCGTCTTCCAACGGCCTAGCCACCCAGATTGAGGCAAAGCTCGAGGTCTGATATCAGAATATCTTGTATAACCAATGTAGGATATGGGGTGTATAAAAAACGCTGACGGTTATGACGTGAATTACTCCGATTTAGCACCCATGACAAGGCGCAATCTGACAAATGGGAGATGGAAGGTAGCATCATGACATCAGGGCTTCTTAGACATGAAGGCATCCGAATGTCTAGCACCTGCCAAGTTTGGGGAGACCTTGATGAGCACCTCAACAACTGCCTAATCACCACCCCAAGCTGCTTAAATAGGTATGGTGCGTCTGTAGTACAGCCAATCATGTTGTAGCTGACCACAACCTCGCTTTGTACCTCTATCGTCGTCCATCATCCATGAGGTGCTGAGCGCGTGCTGGAAGGGATGAGGGATCAAAGATGAGGCTCAAGTTTGGATCATACAACGTATGGCGAATTATAGTACTTATCATGGAAATTGGAGCGCTGAAAAGAAGCTGTCTTGGGCCGGTTTGGCTATTCAAATTGGGGTGGTGATTAGGCAGTTGTTGAGGTGCTCATTAATGTCTCCCCCAAGTTTGCGGTCGCGCAGGGCAGGCCCACACGAAACTCCACGACAACCACGGATAGTTTGATAGTTTGATATGTAGTTTGATTGACGCCGGCAGTGGGGCGCAGCGCGCCCCTCCGCAGAGCCTCCCTTGGGGCGAGTAGGCGGTCTAAGGCCAGGTGTACTACATACAACACCTAGTTATCTAGTACTAATCAAGAAAAACAAGAGTAAAGCTGAAGGGTCCTGGTGCCGAGGATTCACGTGACCGCACTGACGGTCGCAATACATACATGGCGCCAAAGATAGGTACATACGTAGGCAAAATTGAAGGTGTTTCTCCGTGCGGGCACCTACCTCCTGTCACCTACCCTTCCACTGCTCAGACTTCTTCCCTCCTTGCCTTCGGCGACCCTCCGTCAGCTTTACTAAAATGTAAAGCTTCGCTTTACGTCTCTCCTTTTCAAGATTCGTCGTAAATTAGTTCAGCTTTACTAATAAGGTCATTAGGCAAAACTGAAGAAATTGTGTGGCGACGCGTAGCAGAGGCGCACATTTCGTGTTTGCCTCTTTATACTCAGCAAGGTCTCACGCATCTCTTCGCTCAACATGCGAATTTGCCAGGCCTACCAGTTTTTCATACGGGGGGCTGCTCAGAAGAGCTGCGGCTGACTGTAGATGATGGAGTCGGCCACTTTGTCGTTTGTCTCGCGCCATTCGTTTTGAATCATCCTTCATTTGCGATGATAGAGCACGCTGTGCGGCAATAGCCTGCCAGACCATGTGTATATGTACATGCCCCTCTGCCATGTTGGCTCCAGCTTCATCGTCGGTTTCTATGTATGCATTTATGTTTCAACTTTCATGTCAGCTGGACCCTATGATCTTTACGACCGGTAGGCTACAGTACGAACACCGATCGTTGGTATCTGGATGCCAGACTCGGTGGGAGAAGGTTGCACGAGGCTCTTGGAACTGCCTAGGAATTGCGTTGAGTCTTTGTCTGAATTTGTGGTGTTCCCATGATTTCATATTCTCATGCTTTCATGGTCCCATTCACACCTTGGCATCGCGCGTTCTCGCCATCTGTTGCGTGCCGGTTGATGCATCGTTTGAGTCGTACTGCCGCGGGGGAGGCGAGTGCATGCGCCTTCTCCGCGTTATCTCCACTTTTCTATACCTCGTCGGATTGGCTGTAAATGCAGCCCAGCCCCACCGCACTGGGCGCGTGGCCGCGGCGATCAATATGGGGGATGACGCTAAGCCCAAAGGAGCACTTCAGCCCCCGCTGTCCGCTGTCCGCTGCCGCAAAGGCGGCCAGTCATTGACCATGATGGATGCGTCACTTGCTTGTGCGAGCTTGTCACTGGCCCCTTCGTCGTGTCCTTATCTACTCGTCCAGCCGTGCCTCGACAATCGTCTCTCCCTTCTCCTCTTCCCTCAGTCATCCGAACCACCCAACGCTCTCCAACTGCACGCTTCATTCGGTTGGAGACCATATCGCATTTTTTCTTTGAGCGTCTTCGAAGCTCGTCTGCAGTCGCCTCCTCTGCCCAACATTCGGCTTTTGGGTAGCGTCTCCCCACCACACGTCGTCAACGTCTCGTCAGCACTCGAATCCCATCAAGATGAGGACCGTTCTCGCTCTCTCTGTCGTGGCTGTTGCTCAGGCAGCATTCAACATCGAAACCATCCATCAGGGCTCAGCCCCCGTGCTCAGCTCTGTGCACGCAGACGTCGTTCCCGACTCCTATATAATCAAGTTCAAGGATGGCGTCGATGAGGCCAAGGCCGACCAGCATCATGCCTGGGTCAAGGACATCCATCAAGGTGATGAGGAGGAGCGATTTGAGCTTCGAAAGCGAAATCTTGGTTCATCCGTTGATACTTTCTCTGGCACCATGCACACATATGACTTTGGTGGTTTCAAGGGTTATTCCGGTCACTTTCACGAGTCTGTCATCGAGAAAGTCCGCAACCATCCTGATGTAAGTCTTCGATTTCCATCCGAATGCCTTAATGTGCACATGACTGACTCCATAATAGGTTGAATTTATCGAGAAGGACAGCATTGTCCGCACTATGCTTCCCCTCACTTCTGAGCACTCAGTCCAAGAAGACAAGTGTGAGCCTGGGGACACGGAGAAGCAAGCTCCCTGGGGTCTTGCTCGCATCTCACACCGCGACTCTCTGAAATTTAGCACATATAACAAGTACTTGTATGCCACTGAAGGTGGCGAGGGCGTCGATGCCTATGTCATTGACACCGGTACCAACGTTGACCACGTCGATTTCGAGGGTCGTGCCAAATGGGGCAAGACAATCCCCTCTGGGGATGCAGACGAGGATGGCAACGGTCACGGAACACATTGCTCTGGTACTATTGCTGGCAAGAAGTACGGTGTGGCCAAGAAAGCTCACGTCTACGCTGTCAAGGTCCTTCGTTCCAATGGCTCCGGCAGCATGTCCGATGTTGTCAAGGGTGTTGAATTTGCCACCAATAGCCACAATGAGCAGGTCAAGGCTGCCAAGAACGGGAAGCGCAAGGGATTCAAGGGCTCTGTCGCCAACATGTCTCTCGGCGGAGGCAAAACGTCGGCTCTTGATGCCGCGGTTAATGCTGCGGTCAAAGCTGGAGTTCATTTTGCTGTTGCTGCTGGAAACGACAACGCTGATGCATGCAACTACTCTCCTGCTGCCGCCGAGCTTCCCGTCACAGTTGGTGCCTCCGCTCTGGACGATAGCCGTGCTTACTTCTCCAACTACGGCAAGTGCACCGACATCTTTGCTCCCGGCTTGAACATCCTTTCCACCTGGATTGGCTCCAAGTACGCTGTCAACACCATTTCCGGGACTTCCATGGCCTCCCCTCATATTTGCGGTCTGCTAGCATACTATCTCTCCCTCCAGCCCGCCAGTGACTCCGAGTACTCTGTTGCTTCCATCACTCCTAAGCAGCTCAAAGATACACTTATCAAGATCTCCACCGAAGGCATTCTTTCCGATATTCCCTCCAACACACCCAACAAGATTGCTTGGAACGGAGGCGGTTGCAACAACTACTCCAAGATTGTTGTCGCTGGCGGCTACAAGCAAACTTCCCAGGCCTCTGAGATGAAGAAGGCCGAGAAGGTTGTCAAGGATGAGGCGCAGGATGTATCTGCCAAAGTCATTACGGGCATCAAGCACCTCAGTGCGGAGACTGAGAAGCTCGTCGAGAAGGTCCACAGCGTCATCGACAAGGAACTCGAGCACCTCATCTCCGAGATTAGTATATAAGAAGAGCTTGGACAACCATGAGCTTTTGATGTTATGCGTGATTTCTGGTCGGCATAGTAACTTTTCAGATACTGAGCCGCACATTGAGACTTATTCAGTGATTCATTTATCTTTTTTTTGTTTAGTATGGTTGGTTGGCTTCGTCTTTGGTCAAAGACGAAATTTGTATGGACTGCCTCGCTTATAGTAGCATCAATAAATTTCTTTTTTCTTGTAATCGCCATTCTCTATTCGCATTTGCCAGTTACATTTTCGCAAGTTGGACGGCTGAAACGTGCATTTCATTCATTCATGCTTCTTGTGCGTGCCTGCCTAATCAGCCACAGCGCGTTCGAAAGTGAGCAGAAGTCCTTGTGGTAAGACGAATGGACTTGCTGCGGCTTTTGCATCTAGCGGACTCCGCCTGTCTTTCCTCCGGTAAATACAACCGACGCAGTAAATAAACTATGTGTATATGCTGTGAAGCAAGCACCTGGCAACAACAAGTTCCCACTTTCCAGTTGAGCGAGGTCATGACAGACTTGCCACCAGCTAACAGACGACTGATCGTTCCCAAACACGCGCCCACCTGATTTACACTCTAATCATCCCCAAATACGTTTAATTTCCATTTACCGTTTTTCAAATCAATACTGCATGCAGCGAGCCGTTACTCACGTCGCTAGGCCAAATACATAAGCGCAATCCCATTATCTGGCTTATACCGGACGATGTTGCGACGCAACAGCTCTCGCAGCGTTCATAAACGACCACTTAGCCACAGCAAGTCTTCCAGTTCTATCGTGCAGAGATCTGTCATTAGCCACGTTTCCATTGATTCAGCACTTGCTGAGAGAGACGCTCATATCGCTGCGAACCTCTCTTATCATCGAGCCCACTGCTTCCATAAACACCTTGTACAGCAAATTTGTTCCTGCAGACAAGACTCTGGACCAATAATCATGCTCCGGCGAAGTGCAAGCGTTGACGGCAGGCTCGAGAGGAAAGCCAGTGACAGCACCAGGAAGAAGCAGAGTGTAAGGTTCACGGGCCCGACGGCCAAACCTCGAAGGCAGCTTGCTAGCCGAGCAATACCAGTGATTCGCGACCCGTCTACGTTGGTTGATCAAAAAAGAAGTCGGCAACTATCAGGTGGTGTAGGGGTGCTCGCGAAGTCCAATGATGCTCACTCTCACACTGCCGCTTCTATCATCACTTCCTTTTCTGAAACAAAATTTCCAAATACTTTGCGGAAATCCAAATCAATGTATAGTCAGTCGACCCTAACGAGGCCAACTTACGATGGTAGCTACACGGAGCCAGTATCTATACAGCATGCCCCAGAGGTATCTTTAGTTCTTCCTGTACAACCACGGGAGGACGAGCAGCTGCAGTTTTCCATCAGAAGAAGTCTGCGCGCTCCCAAGTCCATGAGCTATCTTGACTACCGGATGGGCCAGGCAGTCGATGAAACCACTGACATCAAGCCAGATGGACTGCTTGGCCCTGTGAAAAAAGCTTCTTCGTCCAAGGGCGGCAGTAGTTCTTTTCATCGCCTTAAGTCTCACTCATCCATGTTTTTTCGTGGCAACCATCGGCGGCTGGAGAGCTCGATGGAGACGTCTCGGTCATGTCGCAACAGCAGCGACCACAGCGCCGCACTTTCCTCTGTGTTCTCCGGTGGCAACAATATGAAGATTTCGGATAAGTCTTCTGGCATCCGTTTTACGGCAAGGCGAGTGTCGAAAAGCGTCAGGCACAAATTAAGCAAATTGTTTGGGCGGCCCAAGAGCTCGAATGCAAGTATGAATGAGACGGGGGTCGTCAACGCGCTGCACGACACAGACAGTGAAAGTTATTGCGTCCACCCTGCAAATGATAGCGCATCGGTCGAAGAAGCGTCTATGTCGAGAGTCACATCGCATGTTCCATCTCTGCACGCAGTTCCGTCGTATCAACAGATGCGGTCACGACAGGGGAGTCTAGAAAGCGTACAGTACGAGGAGCTCACAGACCTAGATCAAAAGTCCCGCATTACTAGCTGGACAAATTCAACGGCCAATACGCTTGCGAGCTACGAGGAAGATGATGAACGGAATTTTCAGCGACTGTCAGTCATCAAGGAAAATGGCATGCACATTCCGTCGAGTTCTCGAACCGGGCCGCGCGAGGAGTCAGCACACGGTGCGGACCACAGCGCGAGGGGTGCGAATATGGTGATTGATAGCCAGAGAGTATACTCGGCTTTGATGAAGAAGTTGAGAAGTGAGGCGAGCGCGTATGGCGACGGTAGCCCAAAACCTTCCCATCCTTCCAAGCTAGTTTCTCTCAAGACTGTACCACCGAGACAAAGCTCACTCGACAGAGCAGAAGCTTGGTCGCCACGTACGGTCCGGGACATTGGGACCGACGAAGACGATGTGTTTGAAGATTCAAG
This sequence comes from Claviceps monticola, assembly GCA_018360055.1. Taxonomy (NCBI): domain Eukaryota; kingdom Fungi; phylum Ascomycota; class Sordariomycetes; order Hypocreales; family Clavicipitaceae; genus Claviceps; species Claviceps monticola. The sequence goes on from SRPP01000032.1 coordinate 68,276, forward strand.
AGAGTGTGCGTCGCCGAGGGTTCCAAGTTCCTCTCTGGACAACAGGCCTGAAGCACTCTGTGTCGACAAAATGAGCAGAAGTGCTTCGTATAAAGCCTACCCACACCCTATTTCTGGTGACGGAAAAGGAATGTCACCATATTGCCCAGCCTCCGTTCCCGAATCAGCTTCGAAGAAGTCACGCGTCCAGGCTGGGCACAGCTCGACATTCTCACCAAGCCCCAGCAGCTTTCTTTTTCGGACCAGAAGCCCATACCGTCGAGCACTTCAACGCAGCATTCAAGAGCACCAAGACACTGGTCATACGCATGCTCTGGATACGAGATATTTGAGCACGCTGTCCGCGCTGACCCTGCCGACTCGATGTCCGAGCACGCTGGGTTCAGAGCGAGACGGACGTCTCACGTACGCCGAGAGCTTCTATTCCTTCGCTTCTGAGGATCTTACCATCTGCCACGCGCCCGACGTCGCTGCGGACCCCATCATGGAAGAGGACGCGGAAGAGGGCGTCGAAAATGCACAGAAACCAAGCACGGTGCATAGTCCAGACACGCCTTTGCAAGATTGTGACATCTCGTCAGCAAGTTCAGTGGAGTGGAAAACATGGCTGAGCTCTCATGTATCGCAGCTAGAGGATTCGCACATCACGACAGCTTCTCCAGGCCTTGAAGCAGCTATAGGTTTTGGTACCTCTGCTGGGCATGTCCGAGAAAGTGCAGAAATTGAATCGTCCGCTGACATCTCCAAGACCAATGGAAATTACACAACACAAGGTGTCTCACCACGGGATGAACACGCGAATAGCTCAAACACTCCATCTATAAAAATCATTACTCGCCTTGGAGACACTGACGAGGCACCGTCCGTGATTTTTGAAGACCCGGAGAACGCAAGCAAGGACTTGGACAAGAACGACGTAGAAGATGCCTCCCCACTTGCACCGCCGCCTATACCAAACCGCAACGTCCTTCGCACTGTCACATCTTTGCCGAATGTCGACAACGAAGCGGCAATCTCGAGCTCTCTGAAACGCAGAAAAAATATCGCTCACAGGCGATCGATGAACAACATTCCTACGTGGGTCCCACTGATACAAGATGGCGCAGACGAGAAGCGCCGTTATCAAGAAAATGAACGACGAGATGCTTCATCTTCGAAGAGTTTGACGACTGGAGGTCGTGCAGCCTTCACACGGGAAGACTGTCTGAATGCAAAGACTGGCTCTCCATGTAAGTCCAAGACGAAAACTGTTACTATTCCACAAACTCCTGTCGGACACTTCATTGGTCAAGGCCCAGCCAATGTGCCGGACACTTCCAAATCGGAATGGGATGCGCAAGTGAGGGGAAGCAGGCGCATGGTAGATCTTTTTCTGAGCAGCCGGCGAAAGGCTATTGAAGGTCCGATGTCGCGCAACGGAAGCGACAACTTTTCCGGAGCATTTTTGTGATGACGTCCACGTCCACAAAATTTTGTATATGTGTTATTGGTGCTGTAATTCGAGATAGACCCAAAGTAGATGTAGAACTGATGCGCGTAGTGTTAAACAGGTGCAGATTCAAATCGAGCCTTGTACCTTGGATGCCCTTGGCGCAATTCCCTTTATTCATGAGCGTGACACCGTGAATATGGGCCGTAGTATGGAACATCCTTCTCATTCCTTCCTTTTGGTTCAAGAATTGAAGCTTCAGTCCAAGTCGGAGGATTTATCCGAAGACGCAGGACTAACATGCACTTCCCACAGCTTAGCCAGATCCTCAGGGAACGACTTCTTCCTCTCCTCATCCACCCACTTCCCATACTCAACATGCGTCACCTCCTGACCCAGCACCCCCCTCGACTCACCATGCTGCAAGACCAACTCGATGAAATCATGTGACACGCACATGTATTCCCGCAGCGCAGCCTTGGTATCCAGGTTAGCTCTCGTAGTCCAACTCAATAGAAGTGGTTCCAGGAGAGGCGCGTCCGTCACACTGGGATGGCTTGTACCCAGGCTGGTGAGGAACCAAGCCGCGCCATTGGCACGGAGAACCTGCCGGGCAAGATCGCGGACGGTAACGAAATGGGGGCGGCCAAAGAAGAGGGAGTGGGTGCGGGACCAGGAGTTGGAGTGGACAATGAGGAGAGGAGTAGTGATTTTGGTGTTTAGGGGGCCGGATTCTTTGCCTGGGTCGAGGATTATGGCTGCGGAGGGGGGTGGAAGCTGGGCGGGGGAAGAAGTGGGAGAGGAAAAAGAAGAAGAAGAAGAAGAGGAGGAGGAGACATAAGATTGTTTGATGAACTGTAGCGCACCAGTGGCGCCGTAGGAGTGTCCCGCTACAATGAGCTTGGTCATGTCGATGCGTTGCGCAAACGTGTGGAGATGTTGGCCCTCGCCGCGGGAGGAGATGAGGGATTCGTTGGCGTGGATGGCCTGCATCGTGGAGATGGTGGCTGCTATTTCGGCGTCTCGGAAGGCGAGTTGCTCGATTTTGAGTTGTGGGGTCGTCATGGCGGATTTGTTGGCTAGGAGGAGGTCTGATTCTTGGAAGTGAAGACGTTGGTGGGTGGTGGTGGATGGGGATGTAGTGCCAGACGAGGACGGGGTGGCAGGTTTCATGATTAAAGAGCCTGGGCAACTTCCATCACGGTGCTCTATAGCGGCGACGATGATGCCCCGACTTGCGAGCTCGCCGAGGTAATGTGTGTAGTCGGTTCTGGAGCTCGCCATGCCGTGGGAGAAGACGAGGAGTGGGAATTGGTGGTTGTGGGTATCGGGGGGAGAAGGGGAACGCGCCGACAGAAGCGGCGCGTCTACCTCGGCGGGAATAGTGATGTCGCCTGCTATGGCCCAGAGGAAGAAGGTAAAGATTGGCCTGACCAACACGTTGTCGATGTGCGCAAACTTGGCGTATCCTCTTGCTTTCAGACTGATAGGCTTCGGAATCCAATAATGCCGACGATGGGGCGATTGATAGCGCCGTTCCGTAGGATAATATAGCGTAAACAGCACAGTCTGCAGCTCAAACGCCGGGGATCCGTCCTCCTTGAAGATGGAATCCGATACGAGCCGTGGCTCCGGCACGGCCACTTCGAGATCCATCGTGCCCACAGTATGAGGCCCTGAATACGCCGGGAGCGGAGAGGCAAAAGGTGGCTTTTGCACGAGAAAGACACATATGAGGATATAGAGAGTCGGTAGCGCGACGAGGAGAATAATATATCGCCGCCACCACCGCAGAGGTCGTCTCAGCAAGGTGACCAGTCGGGAGGGTACGGCTCGGACGACGGCCCAGCCGGCTAGGAGCACGCCTTGGAGTCGTGATTGTGGTGGTGGCAAGAGCCATCTGGGGAGGCGTTTTTGAGGAGTACTAGATCCATGGTCTGGGGATATAGAACCTAGGAGCGGTGCGTCTGGATCGGAGAGGTCGGACTGGTCGGAGATGAAGTCGAGTTCGAAGGTTGGGAATGGGGGATCTGGCGCGGGCATGCTTGTTTTGCCTGTGTCAAGGCGAATAAGCAACGAGAGATGATGGCGTTCTCTATTTGTCGTGTTTCTTTTCCCACTCCTTTCATGTGGAATCAGTGCCGCTTTGCTACATAGTTCGTTTCCCGACTCTTTTTTTTCTTGTTCGGTCACTGGGTGTAGCCGGAATTGTTTGATGGTCGGGCGCCAGGCAAGGTGAGGTTGGAATTGGGTTCGCGTGATGACGGACGGTGAGTCGGTGACGTTTACATGTGGGGCGCTGCGTGGGTCCATGGGAGACCAGACGGAAAAGTCTGGAAATCTTAGTTAAATGTCAGATCTTGTCTGCATATCTGTTGCCTATTGAATTGCTCGACTCGATGTGATGTAAGCTTTTGCTGCATCTACTTTGCCAGAAGCCGGTCTTATTAATGGTGCAGCCTCTAAAAGTTCTACATACTCGTACCAGGCGCGTCCAGTGTGCAACGCAGATCCGATCAGCGTGCCTCTTGCGGTTTCGCAGTACCCTAGGTACCTAAGGAGTACCTTTGCGTGACACAAGGGGCAGAAACGTCGGTGGAAACCCGCTAAGAAAGATCATATGTATTTCTGATGGGAGAGCAAGCGTTGAATAGAAGAGCCGGACTAGACGAAACCAGGAAATGACGTCCCGAAGCAGTGGAGTGACATAGAATGGAGGGTTGTGATCGAGCTGCGCAATGTTTCTGAGTGAAGACTACGAACGAACATCTCGGTCCAAGTCGCCGAGAAACGTGTGCCACTTTGAGATGTCACTCTTGAAAGCAAACGACATGGCTGTGATTGAGAAAGGACAAGGGAGCGGCTGACGTAATGCCAGTAGACGAGAACACTTTCCGAAAGCGATTCACACGATCAGTATGAGGGGCGGATGGCTGAACCGGCGCCCCGAATGGCACAGCATGATATTGTGCGATTGCGGATGCGAGAGAGGCATTCTGAGTCACCTCGATGAGCATGCATTGCGGATCTCGAGAAAATAGCCTTCAAGGTTTCCTGTGTCCGGTACCACTTGGCAGAACAGGGCCAAGACTTTTTGCATTTGTTCGTTTTCTCATTGAACAACTTATACAGTGCACACTGGACGCGCCTGGTACAAGTAGAACTTTTAGAGGCTGCACCGCGACGAGTTTGCCACTGGGGGTCGACATCGACATGATAAAGCGGCTACCCGCAAATCCAGTCTATGCTAGGTGGTCTCAAGTTCTCAACAGCTGTGGCAAAGCCAGAATTCCCTGCAACCAAGCAGAATAAAGATGAGGTCTTTTGTCTCAGCGGATACATGGAACTTTGCTATTGCTCTGGTTCGGTTTCGTGTTCCACTATTAGCGAAGCCCCCAGTTCCGCCACACGCGGTACATAGAACACGAGTTGGGCGAATCGGACCGCGAATCGATTGACATCTGGAGCCGTATTATGTGTCCCTAGTGTTCCAACTGGCTGGATGTAATTGACTTCCAGAGACTGGACAGGCATGAAATCAGGTTGCTTTGCTCCTGCCAAGAAATACAATTTTCCCTCATAGGCTCATAGGCCGAGTCTGCGTCTTTATCTTGTTCTCGTTGTGCTGTAACGTGATCCTTCAGACATGCAAAAGGGAAAGCAAATCGCAAATAGATTGCCCATTGCACAAAGGAATGGGCGTACAGTAGCTTGTGTCTACAAGGTAGCTATGTAGTCACTCAGTTGTACAGCAGGCCCTACTACTCCCTGCGTTCAGGGTCCTGGCCGAAGTCCACACCCATACTGCTTCTCAGCACAAGAATAGCTACGAAAGGGGCTCGAAAGATTGGCTATGACCATGGATAGTTTATATCTGTGTCAGATGCCATGATTCTGAAATACTAACAAGTCTCTGTAGTCAATGAAAGAAGCGGCATCCACGAAGCGCGTTGCGGGCCTGGATCTTCCATGAACGATCTGTGCTTGATACAACATGCTTCAAGGTGTGCATAGTATTCTTCAGATCTATACATGCGAACAAAGAAGATACTTGTGGACAACAGCAATCCAACTCCGAGCTACATGTGCAGGAAAGGCCGGCAAGCGTCTTGCGACTGTCGCAAGGTTTGTACTCAGGTAAAATGGAGTCTCCTTACCTCCTGTACCGGTAACCACAGTTGGTAGGCAAGATGGATGCATGGCCGAAGGAGAAGAGTCAAGACAGCGTGACGCCCTCTCGCAAAGCAGATGAGAGAAAACAGTGAAGGAGTAAGTCGCAGTGCAGCTTGGCGGCTCCGCAAGGACAAACAATCTAGGAGTCAGGATCGCCAAGGCGATCCCAATGACTTAAGTCATCTGCAGCTTCTCGGGTCTCTCTTTTCCGCGCGACCGACAAGGGAAGCAACTTCCACGGGAAGCCGAGCATTCTATATTCCTGACACTGCGGTGCCAACGAACCGGCCAAGGCCAGGACTGGGCCACCGACACGAACATGGTCCTGACCTCCATTTGCCATTGTGACACCGAAGCCTGACATACACAATAACTGTGGCACAATCCGTGGCAAATTGCCAGCCACCCGTTCCTCATCACTGATCAGTGCAGCTGTCGTCTGATGGCGCACGACATCAAAGAACGCAGCCAAGAAATCGGTGTGCTTTCCAGTATTGCTTTCCGCGGGCGAGAACGAGGCCTGAATTCGAGGGGAAAATGGCTGCTTTTGGGATGAGCGCAGATGTATCTATCGGCCCTCCTACTTGTTTACTGGTGTGCTAGGCGCGTAACACCTCACCGTGTCCAGTCCATTGGACAAAACTTTTCGCGCAGAGGTTAGGTAACTTTACCTTAGGGTAGGTATACATATACCTAGGTACCTCTGTAGCAGTCTTGTACATACCTACCTTACTAGGTAGGTACCTAATGTATGTATGTGTACTCCGTACTCCGTACTCCGTAGTAAGTTACCTCATTGAGTCTGGTGGGTCTGAGGCCGTCGCGCCGGACTCGCTGCCCTTATGCCACATGTTTCAATGTATGGATGCATCATTGCAATTGGTACCTTGGTAGGTACTGCTCGCCCGGCGGGGATAACTGAATCATTGTGTTGAATACGCACGAATCAACATCTCCTATACACGAGCTGTGTTGGGTTGGACTTTGGTGGAGACGATTTCGATCCACTCGACTCTGGCGACTCTTGACGTCAACGGTGTCAACCAAATCGCTGGATCTGTACCCTGCTGAGACATCGCACTGTGGCAAGTAGGCTTTCATCGGAGCACGCGTTGATCTAAGATGCAGAAGCCCTGTGTATGTACATACATACATACCTACACGGCCGTTACGCACGAATCTACGATGCACCGCGCATCAATCGGGGGCGGGCAAGGTGGCTGGCTGACGGCGGGCCGTCCCTCTGGGTTCATGTTCTGAGGTTACCCCCGGGCCCCGACCCCAGAGAACCTTCTGGCGCCAAGAGGTATGTGAGTATGTATGTACATACATAGTTGCTTCAGCTTGACAGTCACACAGTGCGTGCTGGACTTGTACGAAGTATTGAGGGCTGGTGTGAATCATGTACATGTGTAGGACGCGGCGGCTGGAAGCTGGTCCGGAGATTCGAGGCCATTCCAGGAGGATGATGATATGATCTGGTTGGCCCGTTCGCCTTCGCATAATTCGCTTCGCATGATACAGACAGCCCGGCCGCCGGAGTCTGCTGGGGAGAAAAGGCGGAGAGACCTGGAACTCGTCATCCAGTGCTTTGTACATTAGGCGGTGATATGGTGACGATAGTCTGTTGGATCAACTTGAATGATAAAAGATATCAACGGTGGAGTCGGCCGAGATTCAACACACGCACTGTGCATAATGGACACACTCGTACAGTCGATGAGTGGTCGCTGTGCCCGCTAGAGGCAGGTCTCCATCTGGTTCATTTATGTATCTGTGCCTGGTTGATGTCCGCTGACTGCCAGCTGATGGGCACCTGTTTGGCCCACTCACTCACTTTCTTTCGGCTTGCGAACGCGCTGTCTCCTTTCTTGGTTCCGAAGCCGAAAATTCTCCCCCCGACGCACACACACACGGTCCACGATCTTGTTCCATCCGCCCAGCGCTTTCGTTCCTTTCGTTGAAGGCTTCCTTTTTTCTCTTCGCCTTCCACAAACTCTTCCCCATCGCTCTGTCGACGCTAGCTGTTTTTGACCAAGACTCGACTCCCTCATTCTCATGATCTAGGCTAGATAGTCTCGCTAGAGCTGTCTTCCCCATTCCCCCTTTTCGATACCCCCGTGCCTTCTCGAATCTTTCTGCCTGCTGTGGCGTTGCCTTTGTCTCCTTCTCCCGTCTACTGGACCCTGTGTTATTGTGCTGCATCCAGTTCCGAGACAACATTTTCTCGCTCTCGACCGCCTCGGGCAATCGCGCCTCGCTTCTACAACAAAAAATAGGGGTACGTTTAGACTTGCGATGAACACCGTCCCGATTGCCCCTCGTCTATTTAGCATCAGCGTTTAAACGGCGTATGTATCTTGCTACGGCAAACGGTCGACGACTCCTCGACGTTCGTCCCGTTGGCGACCGTTGGATCTGCGTTACGGGACCGAGATTCCGAAGCGGGCTTTGTTAGATTTCTAGCGACCAGTAGTCACTGCGAACATCACCCCTATTGCTCAGCAACTCCGTCAACTCCAACTTCAAGCTTTGTCTTGCGCAAACAAGCACTGACGTGTCCCTTTTTCACAGGCTCAAGATTTCGCTGACACCAAGACGAAAGAGACTGCGAGTTTCAAGCGACTATTGCGAAGGAAGTCAAGAATCATGTCATACTACGACAACCCTCAGTGGCCAGTCCCGACCCAAAATAACTGGGAGCATCAAGGCACACCTGCACCTACACGCCCCGGTACGGCATGAACGTTGGCTCAATCGAGAATGAAGATATCGGACATCTAATACTCAGTATAGGTGCCAGTGGACCACAATCTCAGGACGATTATGCTTTTTCTTACCAGTTTGACGGTAAGTGATCTGTGGGACACCCTGTCTTCCCGGGCTCATAAGAATACAAAAAGAAGTACTTGCCGGGTCAAGTAGGATATATGTGAACGGCTTCTTGAAAGACCTTGGATCTTGACTTCTCGAGATCTGTCCTATATGCTTGACCGATACACCTGGATCATGTGGTGTCCTACAAGTTCATGCTGACCCTGCATTAGAAGTTGATCGAGCCTACGAAAATCTCCAAAAATCTGGCAAAGGTTATGCAATGAGCGCTCGACGCAAGACGACTCCAAAGTCTTCCGTGCGCAACAGTGCCCCCGCGTTCCCAGGTGAGTTCGTCAGACAAGATTACAACACGCCGACCCTAAGGCTGACCCCGGCACGCGTACAGATGGACGAGCTCCTCAGGGCAATGGCCCTCGCGCTCATCCGTTGCAAAATAACAGCATCGGAAACAGCAGCGGCAGCGGCAGCGGCAACGGCAATCACACGGCTCCTAGTAACCACAATAATTATGATGGCCTCCCCAGCCACAATCTTCACAATTTCTATGCTTCACAGCGCCACCAACCGTCACGGGGCTCTAACGAGGCAGAGCAAGTCATACAGGCCAAGAGAAGGATGGCAGCTCAGCGGGAGCGTGAGCTTCGTAACCTTCACACGGAGCAGCAGTATCAGCGAAGTAGGCTACCCTCTACAGCATAGCACTCTCCTGTCAAGCAAAAAGGCCCTCAGATAGAAAGCAAACGTCCAACGTAATGGACAGTGCCATTCGGTTCTCGCAATCATCCTGATCATGTTTCGGGCTGTTGGAACACCAAACTCGAGGGTCTATAGAGAGTCACTCGCAGTCTTGACATTGGTTATATGGAGCACGAGCTAACGTTTTTCCTTCAACGTAGATGCCGTGACCGACCTACCCCAACAAAGCAACAAGCATATGTCGGAAGAGGAGACGCGCGAGCTCATCGCGCGCCAACGAAGCGCCCTCTATGGAGAGGGCCCTTTTGCTGAGAAGACCACCTACGTTGATGAGACTGGCAAAATTCGCACTGTCGGTGCTTGTCCAAGCGGGTCATCCAGTATTCGTGGCCCATCGCCTTTCGCTTCCTCTGGAGCGGATGCTGCCACATCTGGTCCTGTCAGCGACCCTAATGTTGCGACTGGTCAGCCCAGTCCTAGAGCTCTTAGCACCAGTAGCCCTCAGAGCTCGGGTCCTCCCAACAAGGCTTTCGATAACGCTGCTGGCCCTCACAGCCGCACAAGCAACTCGAGCCCTACTGCCGGTGGCTCCCCGCCCCGTGATTTTGCTCCAGGATCAAAAGGTGGTCCATCCGGGGCCTCGGTTGCCCCTATTGGTACTCGTCCATCAGGCACACCCTCGTCCACCGCCTCTGGAAAGCGTTCCACTCCTCCACTGGCTGGCTCCGGCAATTGGAGCCGTGGAAATGCCGTTTGGGGACAACCGTCTGGCCTCGGAGCCCAGGCAAGCGTGTGGGGTTAAAAATGTTCAGAAAGGCTTTTATTCTCCGTTACAGCTTCGAAAATGTCCCCACGAACAGTGAAACGAGGAAAAACTATGGACGAATGATGATGGTAGTTTCATCATCTTCGATTTATTGCATCAATCACAGGCGCTAGAAATGAATATTGTCGATTTCGCGGCAGGGACTTGAATTCTGATACAGATTTAAGTGTGGCAAATGAGGGATTTCTGGAGCTTGGTTTGCTTTCTTTTCTATCGGCTTGGCTGGCCATCTTCTTGATTCTTTGAGCTTCGTTTTCTAGCATCTGTCACGGGACAGACAGCTGACGGCATTACTGGGGCGACACGAGGCACAAAAAGGACTTGCTATATACCTAGGTTTTGATTTTTCGGTTCACGAATGAAGTCGACGTTTTCTCTTTCAAGTGGACGATAAGAGATTATCACTTCAACCAGGGTGTAATACTTTTTTTGGCGCTTCTTTTGCTCTCTTTTTTGGGTTTCTTTTACGGGCTTTTGTTTCGAGGTGGTGATTTCGACGATAGTGGAGGGAATTTTCAGTTCTGGTCACAGGGAGGCGTCGAGATTTGGTCGAGGTGTTTTCGCTGTCGCATGCGACTTGCGAGAACATTCGCTGGAAAACATGAGAGCAGATGGTCGGAGACTGGGGGTTCATGCCTACAGCGCTGCGTCACCTTTCTGTTTTGCAATGCACATGGTCGGACTGGAAGGCGACAAGGGGAGAGAGATTCACAGAATGGATTTTTGGGATTACTCATCATCGACGCCCGAAGTTGCTGATGTTTAGCACGACGATGTGCGAGCGACGGACATGAGGCGTTACAGGCTAGCCACAGCCGTTCCGGGCGAAGGAAAGTGTCTGGCAGGAAAGGACGGGAAAGAAAGGGAAAGGAGCAACGGCGTGCGGTTCCGGGATCGGACTGGCTTGTCTTATCAACGGGTACGACGGCTGTCTTTGGGGTGTACTTGATTAGGGCTTTTGGCCTGGAGGAGTAGGTGTCGATTTATTTCATGCCCCCGACGTGGCTTGTGGTGGTTTCTTGAGGCGATTTGGGGCATAAGAATAGGGGCCTCGTTCTGCTAGGAATTTATTTCGGCTGTATTGTATCTTTGTGCCTTGTGGCCGGTTTATTTGGGCTGAGGTCCGTGGGTGGGTGTTTTCTGGTTCCTTTCATTTCGGCACTTTTTATACATGAAGAGGGAAAATCGTACATAATAATGGGTAAATGCTAGGACTTGGTGCACCAGTGAGCGTGTTGTGCCTTTGAGGTCTTTGATCTCGGCGCGCTGTTGAAGTTGCTGTTTTGGCATGACGTGATGGTGATGGAATTGTTGGGTCGACAGACGGACGCTATGTTGATTGATACTATCTATGCACAATGTCCCCGCGAACGGGAGGCCGATGAACAAGCAATATTTTTCCAATTCGTGAATATGCTACATGCGTCATTGCCACACAATCGAGATTCCCACTTTCTCTGGACACTGTGGCAGCTGTTTGACCAGAGCATGGGTAGAGCACACAGTCGAGCATATGGAAACTTTTCTCCCCCCTTGACGGAAAGCCCCTCGGCTCGGCGGCAGAAGTTCTGACAACAAAAAGCCCCCGACTAACTACCTCTTGTTATTATTACCCGACACCACCGCCGCCGCTTGCCGCTGCCGGCGCGCGCCGATGTCCGTCCTGCCAACAACGCCCGATGTTTGGTCCTGATCCCCGCCGCCGATCTGTCGGTAATACGTAGAGTAGGTAGGTAGCAACGCTCCAAGAATATTGTACTATACTTGAATATTTATATATTTATATAATACAATGGCAGACACAGAAAACAGGCCACAGGCCACAGTCCACGCAGCGTACGACACAAAACCGGATCTCGCACTCGCTATTCGCAGCTTCTGACCTTGACATCCCCATTCCCGGGGAGCAAACGTCTCCATGTTCTCCATCTTGCGGCCCCTTGCCACTCTTGAGTCTTGGCAGGGGGCCTGAAGGCGGCCGCCGGCGACAACCAGTTGGGGGAGGACTCGGGACTCGGGACTCTGTGTATGTACTCGGCACTTGGGAGGGTCCTTTTCGAAAGGTCAGCTTTTCTGTATGCACATACTACGGAGTACGGAGTAGAAGGCCGGCAAATGTCCGCCCCGTGGATGTTGATGTCGGTTGCCGGCAGTCAATGTCATGGACCTGAATCAGGTACACCGTACGGAGTACAACGTCAACAACGTGGGGGAGCCGAGGACGGGGCAAAGACGAAGGGGCCAATGATGTCAAGAGAGAATGAATGCATCGGGTTACGACTTCACGAGTGACAGGCTGACAGGCTGACAGATCTTTCGATCTTTGTGTCGCGTAAATTACGGGGTCGTCGATGACAGGCACACACCCCTGATTGGTTGTCTTCCCCGCCCTGTACCAGCATGCCTTTGCTTTTGAACATGTTTCCTTTTTCTTTTCGCGATGTCGGATGCATGTGTCCTTTTTTTTTTAAATTATCGACACTGATCAGTGGGCCTTGAAGCTATTTTTTCTTTGGCTGCGGGATAGTTTTGTTGCCTCCGTTGGAACTTGGGAAGTCGTGTCAGCCTTCAGATACCTACCTGGCTTTCTCGATGAGAAGACTTTATTGCCTTACCTACTGCCAGTACCGTCCTTCACTGAGAAAGCTTGCGTTCATTGACTGCCCGTATCGACTTTGGAAGCATGATAAGCAGGCTTCTCCAGAGGCTCTCTCTTGGTCTCTTTGGCTTTACCAGTCAGGGAAATCCAGACCGATGTTGCTATGTAGTCTGGAGAATATGCCTCATGCCAAAGGCTTTAGCAGCTAGCTACAATCAAGAGAGCCTCGTTGGCACGAGGGCTTGTCAGGGAGTATGCATAGCAAAGGTACAACAGCCAAAAGGATTGGCGCAGTCGGAATCGACGAGCAATAAAGAGGCCATGTCCATTGCGTTCGTTTGGGAAAAGAAGGTGTTACTGATGCTGTGCTCCGCTTATCTTGTGTTGGAACTTGGAACTTGGCACTCCCTCGCGAGTTGCAGCAAACACAGCGCCACCACGGATAAGTTACTATCGGTAGTTGCTGCTTTCTGTGTGTGACGCGTTTTGAGCGACCGCATTTGTCCTTACTCACGTGATGTTATGATCCAATCCTGGATGACCGTGACGTATTGATGCAGAACGAGGCAGGGAAGTTGTTAACAGAAGAGTGTTGTAGCTGGCATTGCAGTCACATTGAGTCAGCAACCAATACCACCTCTTTTTGGTCTTCTTCCCGTGTGGTCAGGTCTTTATACGAGAACTTTGCTTCATGAATCTAAAGAAACGTAATGAATTGCATCCAAAGAAACGTAATGAATTGCAAGCAAGTACAGGTACATACTTGAGTAGGTAGGTGCCTATGTAACGTAGAGGACGCGAAAACTGCGGGGAAAGAGATTAAATCGGCTCCTCTATTGCCCCCGAAGAAAGACAGGTCAAGCCGGCCTTGTCCCGAAGTATTAATACGGAAAAGGGGCTATAAGAAACGCGCTGTCTTTGGAAAAGGAGAGCGCGGCGATTGGTTCAAGACGTGACGTAGCGTGATTGAAGGGTGTGCCGGCCATGAGATAAAAGGGGTCTGAACTGAATCTCTGATTAGGCTGAAGAGGGTAAATCGATTATCGGGCCATCGCGCCATGTTTCACGAGCTTGATATGGAAGAGGAAAGGGAGTCGGGCGGAGAGTCGGGCGGAGAGTCGGGCGGAGAGTCGGGCGGAGAGTCGGACGGGATATTTGTGACATGAATTGGACGTGGAAATTCCCCTGGAGTTGTTTTGGTGTAGAAACCTGAGTCGAAATTTGAGTCGATGCGATGTTATGAGCTGGACGTCTTGGTCCGTAAACTCCACACCTCGAATACACGAATTACACGTGCAAAGCATGCGCATCTCCCGAGAAGCCGGCATGAACGGACGAATCAGCAATACAGAACTCGAGTCTCTCATGTACGTATGCATGCAAGTTTAGATGTGTGCATGTTGTCTGAATGTATGTATTGTACATATTTGTATTGTCTGTACATATGAAGCCAATGGACAACTGTAGTCCGACACGTGCAGATCGGGTTTCGGATCCGCCGCTGGTCAATTTATGGACAAGCCGACATGTAGGGTGAAATTATGACGTACTACTGTACATACCGCTTACGATTTTGTCTTGGATGCCGGTTGTAAATTGTCTTGGAGGAGAGGATGTCGCAAGTCAAACACGTCAAAAGTCATTGGACATTTGGAGGCTTTCTCGCGTCGCATGTTCAAGGCCAGCCGCGCGTATCCGCCGTCTGCTGACCAAACGGGCGCAAGCGGGTAGGAGGTAACCGTCAGCAATTAGCAAGTCAGCCTGACCATTTGGCAATCGATATGATGGGATCCGTGATCCGTGATCCGTGATCCGTGATGGAATTTGGGGGGACGGTTCGCGGCTGCATCAGCCTATCTACCGGCTCTAGGCTCGGTGCGTCCAGCGCTGGCGGCTGACTCGGCTCGTTGCCAAGTTGCCTGAAGACGGCGGGGGAATCGGGCCAAGTGGACTTGATGACTGATGGTTGATGCACATTGTCTGCCTGAGGGTGTTACCTACTCGTTGGCCTGCTGGTTTGGTACCTCCTTCCTATTTGCCAGCACCGTCCAGCACCGTCCTGACCCCCCTTTCCTCGCCCACGGGCCACGACACGCGCAACTCGGTGGGCTGAGATAGTGGACAGGTACATACGAGTACATACGAGTACATACCTGGTATATACCTTCCCCGCGAGATGCAGTACATAACGGTATCGCCAACTCAAGAGGAACTCTGCAGTACGGTGTACCTACGACCGTGGTCCGTATATACCAAGCCCTTGGCAAGAGCCTTTCCTCGTTGTCTGAGCGTCGTCCAAGAGGCAGCGCTGTCCCACGGCGATTCCAGTTGCTTCCTTAGTGCTTCCTTCCGGCCTAGGTCTCATTCAGGTACTGTACGTAAGTCATCGCTACAGAGCTGTGCTGCATGCACTGGTTAGTTAGGTACCTAGTTACTCGCCACGAGGCCATAATTGGACCATGACAGGAAACAAGTGGACTCCGCCGCAGACACCAGACCACTGACCAGAACTCCAGCCAGACTCCAGACCACGTCGAAACTGACCACTTCAGACCAACTCCAAGGCCAGCGGCCCCTTTTACCGTTTTACTGTTTTACTGCCAATCCGCCAACTGCCCTCAATTCGCCTCAACCTTCTCATTTTCTCCTTTGGCTTATTCTCCCACTCATCGCCTTGCAAGTTGCCTGCCCATACGGCAGCTTTTCGTCCGTCTGCTGACAACAGTCTGACCCCGTCCTCCTTCCCCCCCCCTTTCTTCCTCCTCACGTTCCTTCGTTTTCTCGTCCGGCCGGCTTAATCCGTCTGTTTGCCCTCTGCGATACTCTTCTCGACCTCGCTGCAACGGCGCTTCCGCTCCTCCTCTCAACTACTCCACCCAGTCTCGTCGTTGCTCCCACCGCGTTTCCGACCTCTCGCAGCGCAGACAATATCCCGAGTCTGTCCTTCCTCGGCTTCGATCGCTGTCGACAATATCCGCCATTCGCACGGCCCCTTCTCCTTTTGGTCGATTCCTGCCACTGCACATTGCTGCGAGCGAGAGTACCCACGGCCGAGTTCGATTTCCCGAGACAAAAGTCACCTCCCGCTTTCCAGGCCTCGGTGTCTGTGTGCCTTTCCCCACGCAACTCTCCGATCGTGCCTCTCTGTCTGTCTGACAGCTCTCGCCACCAATAATATCTTCACAAGACAAGATCTACACCCGATCGTTCGGTTGTCCGAACCCGCGTGGATGCACGGCCACGAGGTTCCAAGATCTCAGCAGATAGGTCAACAGGCAGGCCGATAGGCAGATCAGCAGACAAGTGCACTCGCTTGAGCGACTCAGTCTCGTTATACGCTCGCACGCCATTCCACCTCGTGAGCTACCTGCTCTCGCCTGGCCCTGTACGGATCTCCCCTCCCCTTGACAGCTGCCTGCTCACCAAATTACCACCAAGACGCTCAGCACGACTCGCATCTCTACTAGCTCTGCATCTGCTAGTGTCTTGCCGGACGTAAGAAACCTGGTCCGAGGCTCATCCGCTTCATGGACGCCAGGTCCGCGACCTCAGATCCTCAATATCACTATTCCTCTAGCCCTTGGACAGCGGCTTCCTCGCCCGTATCCTTGGACTCGGTAAACCACGGTCCCGTCCGCTCACCGTCGTCGGAGAGCCCCCCGGACGCAACTACGTATACTATTCCCGTCGGAGCCACTCCACCTCTCTCCTCCCATCTCGAATTCCTCCCGTTCTGGTTTCCTCAGCAGAACATCTATCACGCCCAACTCCTGCATTACAACAAGCTCATTTCGCCAGCGCGTGGAGGTGGACTGCAAACTCCGCCGCTGCCTCCCGTTGTGTCCTCCCCTCACGTACAGGCTGGTCCCAGATCGAGATCATCTAGCAGAGTGTCCCTGAAAGACGGGTCGGCCAATAAAGGAGCCACTTCGGGAGGCAATGGGAGCCGCGCACATCACAACTTTGACAGAATTATTCGCTCCGGCATGAAGTCCAAAGACGGATCGTCCAAGATGCCACCCAAGCAGTCCGCGGACACGTCAAGACCTGTACCGTCGCGACCTAATGCCGCCGTGGCCTTATCACATGCGCAGGCACACTCCAGTTCCGTGCCTTCTACACCGCATCAACACGCCCGCCAGTTCTCCTTTGAGTCCCGGGAACCGTCACCCACGGCTGCCAGTTCTCACTCTCCCCGATCGGCGTATTCCGAGACAAATAGTGCTTTGCCATCGTTGCGGCCCTTGCCCCCGAGGTTAGGCGGCTGCAAGTACGAAACTGCGCAGATGAATTCGAGACGTAGAATACCGTATTCCGTGGGCAACGATCGACTCGAAAAACTCGACTTGCGAACGGTCAAGAACATATTGTCAGACGATGAGGATAGAAGGCTTATGGGCGATATGCGCGAGATCTATAATAGGCTATTACCAACCCATCAGGTGGAAGAAAAGAGGAAAAGGCTGGTTCAGAAGTTGGAGAACATTTTCAATGATGAATGGCCAGGTCATGATATAAGAGTCAACTTGTTTGGGTCTTCGGGCAATTTACTGTGCTCTGATGATTCTGACCGTATGTTGACTCATTGCCTTTTTTTTTCTCGCGCCATGAAATTTAACTGTCTCAAGTTTCATTCCATCCATGCCCCTATTTTATCTGGCGACTGCTAACACTGGGGTAGTCGACATCTGTATAACAACCTCATGGACTGAACTAGAAGGCGTCTGCATGATTGCCGATCTTTTGGCGCGACGTATGTTATATTGTCCTACCCATGGGTCCCAAGCCCTTGATGCATACTTCTCCTTTGTGTACTAACAACGCTCGCTTTAAAGGCGGAATGGAAAAGGTTGTATGCATTTCTGCAGCCAAGGTACCGATTGTCAAAATATGGGACCCCGAGCTTGGCCTGGCTTGTGACATGAATGTAAACAATACCCTTGCTCTCGAAAATACACGCATGGTTCGAACATATGTGGAGGCGGATCCGCGCGTTCGCCAGCTGGCCATGGTCATCAAGTACTGGACAAAACGGAGAATTATCAATGATGCTGGTAAGAAATGAAAGCTCGTCGAGATACTCTGAAATCATGCCCGGTCAACTTTTGCTGATGAACTGTCTGTTCACCTTAATTTAGCCTTTGGCGGTACTTTAAGTTCCTACACCTGGATCTGTCTGATTATTGCTTTTTTGCAACTTCGCAATCCACCTGTGCTACCAGCGCTGCACCAGATGCCCCACAAGCTGCCAAAAGCGGATGGGACCATGAGTGACTTTGCAGACAATTTGAAGAAGATCAAGGGCTTTGGAAACAAAAACAAATCGTCCTTGGCGGAACTGTTGTTTCAATTTTTTCGATTCTATGCCCACGAGTTCGACTATGACAAGCATGTCCTTTCCGTCAGACAGGGAAAATTGGTCACAAAGCAGGACAAGAAGTGGAACTACGCCATCAATAATCAGCTGTGCGTAGAGGAGCCCTTTAACGTGTCTCGCAATCTCGGCAATACAGTAGATGAGTATGCTTTCCGTGGAATTCACCTGGAACTTCGCCGGGCGTTTGACTTGTTGTCACAGGCAAATTTGGAGGAAGCTTGCGAACAATACGTGTTCCCTAAAGAGGAGGAACGTGTGTGGACGCGGCCGCCACCACAACCTCGCCCTGTACTGCTGAGAAGCTCGTCGCAAACACATTCAGGACGCGGCGGCCGAGGGAATTACAGGGGAGGACGCCACCATAACAACAACAATAATAACAATGGCAATCACAATCACAACCACGGCCAAAACCACAACACACACAGCCATAATTTTCACAGGACTGGAGGCTCAAGCCGCAGAGCCTCATCAAGTATCCCGGCATATGATGCAAACATATTCATGACGCCACTGGGGATACAACAGCAAGATATGTCATGGTTCCAGAGCCCGCAGTACCAATTTCAGTGCGCGCAGCAAGACTTGATGACGCAAATGGCGTACCATCAAGAAAGCATGCGACAGTTTCAGCTGCTTACTCAGTCGCCATCGTTTCTTCAGCATCAGGCCATGAGCCAGCCGCAAAGAATGTCTGCTGGTTCTGCCCCAAACGGCCAGCAATCATCCGATCGTTCAAGGACAAACTCGTTTGACACCATGCCCCTCAGCGCCACGACATTGCGTCCCGACTTATTGGCGGCCTTGTACGGAATGAACTTGGGCCAGACTGGTTACTTTCCACGAACGGCGTATGGCTCCTACTCATCGTCTCCTGCAGCCGCCGCCGCCGCAGCAGCAGCAGCCGCAGCCACGGCCACGGCCACGGCCACGAATACCAGCGCCGGGCAAGACTATCGACGGTCTCTCCAACGGTCTACTGCGCCCACTGAAGGAGGCGCCCCAGCATCGAGCAGTTCTTTGCGCTCGCAGTCTCAGCCTGCACAAAGGTCCCCCCCTCCTGCAAATTTTAGCACAGGATACCACGCTCTTGGCATTCAGAGTCCAACAAGTGCAGCTATCGCAGCTACAAATAACGTCAATGGGCTGTCACTTCCCAGTTTCATGCCCGACGATCAGGACTTCGACGACACGCCAAAGGTGATGGAATCGCCCGAGTCGCTGGACTCCAGATCGGGTACCTTGTTTCATACAAGAAGCAACAGCCCAACGAGAGATGCCAGCCAGCTGCACCAACAGCAGCAACATTTGGCAAACGGTATTGCCTTTGGTGATGCTGCAGCTCAGACGGCCGCCACGTCCGGCCCTGGACAACGGCGACTTTCTGGGGACCAGCTCCCACAAACGCTTCTGGACCGCAGGATACGGAGGGCTTCAAGGTCCCCCTCGCCCTTGGGACATGGCCGTGCCTTCTCAGTTGGTGGAACGGCGTCGGCACCGCTGACAAGCGCGCCCTTTCCAGGCAGTCAGCCCAGTAAAGCCTCGACAAGGCCACTGGTAGTCAATGGGTCTGGCTTACGGACGACGATGAGCCCGGCCGGGTCAAGGCATGCCCACAGGCAGGATTCGCCGCCACACCACGAAGATGTGTCATCAGTGCACACTGCGAACAATGCCCTCAATATCGGCACGCTGCCTGTTTGGCCTGCACAGGCGCCTTATACCATTGCCCTGCAGCAGCAGCCTCCTCCGTCATCGCACATGCTTGCCGACCGACCCCCAATTGTTGTTAATGGATCCAACGCGCCACTGATGACGGCCTCAGAGGATGCGTCATTTAGAGAACGGATTGCTATGATGAATTCGTTCTACTTGAGCAACCAACTGAATCAACAAGAGGTCCAAAACGGCCACACGGCACGTCTGTCGCCATCTGCACGACAACGTCTCATGTCTCGACAGCCTCAAAACGGAATCATTGCACCATTGGATCTCGCCATCGGAGATGGTCGAGTCGCCAACAAGCCAGCGGCAGTCGACGCTTCCCCGCACCTCTCTCCAGTGTACGAAACGCGAACCGCTTCGCCGAGTACGCTTCGAAAACCGGGGAACGCGGCGGGACTAGCCAACAAGGCGCCCACCAAGGTCGAAGGGATCAATGGTGTGAGGACTGTTGTCGATGTCGTGTCGTCCAAAGAGAGTTTCCAATTTCAAAAACCGTCATCAAAGGGCTCCGTATCGACAAAGTCATCGGCGCCACGCGAATCGGGACACGTGCGTGGCGCGAAGAGTGACGGCATTGACGGCTGGCAAAAAGCCGCCAACAAGAGCAAGAAGAAGGGCACTACTGCTGCTATTGATGCTTCTGCTGCTCCACGCTCACATGCAGAGATGGCGCCCAAGAATAGAACCGAGCGCAAAGGAGGTTGAGGAGCCGGTCAAGCAAACTTTTGCCACTCGCATTGTACATAGCGTCGCGAGCGAAGCAGGGCTGATGCGACGAAAAAAAGCGCGATGTTGGATAAGGCAACACGATCTTGTTAAATAGATTTTGGGACCCACTCAGAGGAATTGAGACAATTGACTGACAACAGCAGACGAATGATGTGATGAGCAACTTACAAGAAGAAAGCAAAAGGATCAATTGATCCCGGAAAACCGACGGGAAGTGGAAAAGGCCACCATGCGCACGGCCGGGTCGAGACGACGACGACGGACGAAACGAGTGCGGAAATGGCGAAATCAAGTCTCCAAGGAGATCGTGCAAGCTGTCGCTCATGCACAAGTCTGTCTGAACGACAACTTGGTCGGCCAGCATGGATGCATTCCACCGAGACTGCGGCAGCAGCAGAAGCAGAAGCAGAAGCAGCAAGGAGACAATTGACGACGTCGGTGAAGAAGTGACGAGAATAGAAATGAGGCTGGCGCCACATATGGGAAGGATTGGCCAGTTGGCGGTGAGGCGTACGCAGTTCAAATGCATGATGGTGTCCTGGATGGATGGCTGGCTGGCCGGTCGGCATGGCGTTTCGCATTGTTCAGACCCTTATCTCAAGCCCAATCTTGTGATTGTGTTTTTTTGTCTTTTCTTTTTGTCCTGTTCTTCCATATATTGCACGGCACGGCACGGCGGTGTTTTTTTTTAACAAGGCATGGGTTAGCTGATGTTTGTTAATGTTGTTCTTGATTGATGCACAGGATGGCATTCCTCGATGGGCGACGGTTCGGTTCATGGCGTGGTGTGGCATGGCATGGCATGGCATGAGATAGAAGGTACAAAACATGCACGACAAAAGAATACAAGAATTTGAAGAACTTGAAGAAGGGGAGTAGTAAATGGAGTTGGGGAGGGGAGGCGGGCTATGCTATACTGTGTTGCTGCGTGAGGGATGAGTATTATGAGCTATGTGTGTTTGTGTGTGTGACTACCGTAGCGGCTTTGACGTGAAAAGGGCCCTCTGGTGTCGTGGACTCGTGATACCTTATGGTAGGGAACTGTGGTTTTCGGTAAGGAGTGAAACTTGCTTTGTAGGATTAATGGCACTGGGTGTTTGTGTCTTGGTGTACCTTTTTTCATAGGAGTTTAAAGGTTGAAGAAAGGTTGAAGAAAACATGTGACTCATGCTCCCCCATCTTGCCCCTGACAACGCTGTAACTATAAGCCAACATATTACTAACAGATGAGTTTACGTGCCTATATGTACAAGGAATCAACAGACAACCCGGAAAGCCCACATCGGTGTTGTTTGAAGTTGTGCATCAGTTTATCTATGTATGCTCATGGCGGGGTGGAAGTTGGAACGAGGACGACTCGACTGGTACCTGTGTAGGTACCTAGGTACCTAAGTTGAGCGTCCTCCACTTCGCTTCAATGATCGAAACAATGATAAGTCGCCATGCATGGGAGGCGGCATCAATGTCTCGTGACTCGTATCGATGGACGCTAAAAGACAAGACTGGATCCTCGTTCATCCAAGCCAAGCCGCTTATTGTAAAGGCTTTGCATCGTGGCGATCGTGGCGATCGTGGCGATCGTGGCGATCGTGCCGTTCACTGTCTCGAACGCTGCAGCTTCGCTTCTCGTCAGGTACATACCTCATACAGTGTATGTACATATGTACAGACGGAGTACATAAGGGTATGTACCCAACTGGTCGCTTCTGTCTCCACATTCCTCGCCTCCACATCCGCGCGGCAGCTACCCCGGATTGCAACTCTAAATTTACCGGCCCTGCATCGTTCGACGTTCTCATCGCGTTCCCTGGCTCGACTCATTCCAGGCTCTACAGACGGTCGGAAATTTTTATTACATCATCTCGCATCATTGCAGTCACTGAAACCTTGCGCGAGTGTCACTGCCTGCGGCGAAATTTACGCATGTCATTATCTTCGGAACTTGGCTTCAACAAGATCATGACCATGTTATCTTCGCGTTGCTAGTAGGGACCGCTTAGGGACGCCCGATCTGAACGCGTACGATCAGATAGCTGCGGCTCAGCGACTCGGCGCACCTCATGGGTTGAAGTCGGCGAACCTCGCGCGATCAAATAAGCTAAGCCAAGTGAGAAAGTGCCATGTATCGAACAAAAAGTGAGGGCGGCGAACTCGGCCGTGGAGGCTCGACATCCAAAACGTGGTGGAAGCTGCGACGAGGGAACAGTAGTAAGCTTCTGGATATACGTCCAACTGTACGTGCTGCAACTTTCACATGACGACCTGGAATATTCTGCCCGTGGCTGAGCTCAAGTCGCTTCTATCGGAAGAGTTACAACGAAACGACAGGCTAACAGTGCAATCAAGATACGCGGCGCATCTCTCCATCGAGACTCAAACACCAACGACCACAATTTGCGGCCTTCAATATTTAGTGAAAACCAAGAAGTCAATCTCAAACAACTCCTCCATCTCATACAGCGCATGCGACCTGCCTCTTCGAGTGCGAGCAATGTGGACTCGGCGTACAAAGAATTCGACAAACACAAGGAAACTTGCGCAAACTTATGTGCCGGCATTCTGGAAGAAGACCGAGAACCCAGGCTTGTGGGAACTGCTGATCCAACAACTCCAAGAGACTTCTCTATAGATTCTCTCGAAAGCTCCGCCGGCACAAACTTAGGTGAGAGAACTTTCTACAGCAGAGGTAGTATGAGTGAGCCCGTCAACGACGGCGCGAACTTCCGTAAAGGACTCGTCAATGAGGTGTACTTGAACGCCATGAGAGATTGGAGAGGCTGCTTAGAATCACTGTGCGACGCGTTCAGGTCGAGTCTGACTGATACGTACAAGAGCTATGAGCGAGATGCGACGCCAGAAATGCTGGATCTACTGTTCACAAGCAAAAAGTTCCGACGCGACGCTGTAAATCGGATGCGGAACGCAAGTGTGACGCGCATGCTCTCCGCGGATCCTCAATTCGTACGAACAATCTGCCTGCCATTGAGCTCTGCGCACTCTTTCTAATATTTATGTTCGCCAGTTCCCTCGCTACGAGATTCGATATCGAAACTACGAACGGGTGAAGCGAGAGCTCATCGAGGCTCGGCAACTGCTCCAATCGGCTGAGTCCGGCATTCTACCAACGAGACAAGTCCAGGAATTCATCATGTCGCCTCAGGGCGATGCCATGCTCGAGTTCGCAAATCACGCCACCGGGCCATTACCACGCGTTGATCCAGTACTGCGATTCCGCGTCTCGTCTACAGCCCTGGCGGACACGTCGCCGATATTCGCGCGCATGTTCTCCGGACGCTCCAGCAGCTTGCATGTACACGAAGCAGAAGACATTCAGCCGTGCCTACCACCCTCACCAACACCATATATGTGCCAAGACGGCACAGAAGCCCAGCTATACCGTATGCCGCAATACGAGATCAACAGGCTCCAATCATTCGAGGTATTGATGCATGCCGCGCACATGCACACCGAGCTGGTGCCAAACACAGTAAGCTTCGAACGCTTCGTCGCCATCGCAGAATGCTCTCTGCGCTACAAGAGCACATCGCCGTTGGAGCGCGTCGCCCAAGAGAGCTGGTTACCTCAGTGGATACACCATGGAACGGACATGCCAGATGGGCTCTTGGTCATTAGTTACGCCTTTGGCATGAGGGAGATCTTCACTCGCATGTCCAAGAGGATGATATTGAGCTTGGTCGACGAAAAGGACCTACAGACCCGGCCATGGCCTCAGAAAATCAGGAACAAGATCTGGGCGGTTCGCTGTGCGAAGCTTGACCAGATCCACGCGTGCTGCACGAGCACTATTCTGGAATATCTCCCGCAGCCTACCTATCATCAGACCAATATATCTGTGAATAGCGAGCACCAGCCGCCATCTAATGATGCGGCAATGTCCACATCTCCGACCATGACCGCAACTAGTACACCACTTTTAACTCTCCCCCCTCGATGCCCAAGAGGAAGCCACGGCTGCGATGCCGCAAATCTAGGCTGGCTGCTTCTCAATTTCAATGAAATGTACCTCCTGCCTCATTTCCTACAGCCTTCCCTCATATCCCACTCGCACTCGCACTCGCACTCGCACACTTTGCCCCAACCACCCCCCCGAAGTCTGGCGCATACCATAGACATCTCAAGAAGAATGCCTAGTCCAGTGGTATCCCCCATGCACCACAGCGGTATGTGCGACCCAAGTCTCGCGTTTCGAGCTGCGATAGATGATATCCATAGCAGCATCCACGGGCTTACCCTCCACGACATTAGCGGAAAGAGCCACGGCTGGGCTCTATCGAAGGATCGGATTGGGGAGCCGCAGATCATTCCGACGACGGGACTGGGACGTATGGCTGCGGGGGATGAACGGTCTTGCTCAGTCGTCGCGACAGGGTTTGAGTTTCCGGATGCGGTTCGTGTTCGGATATTGGCTCAGGTGGATGATTTGGGAGATGTACGGGCCCTGGCGCGGATGAATAGGGCGTTTTTTGAGACGTACAAGAGATGGGAGGTGTGGCTTGTGCGGCGGTTTCTGCAGAGGGGGGTCCCGGGTGGTGGTGGTGGTGGTGGTGGTGGTGGCGATGATGTGAGGCCGTGTCGTGGGGGGAGGATGGAGATGGAGCAGAAGGTGCGAAGGGGGGAGGTTGGGGGGATGAGAGAGGCGGGGAGGGGGTTTGGGGATAGTGTCTCGGTGATTAGCTTCCTTACTAACGATGATGATGATGATGATGATGAGAGGGAGGGGGACGAGGAGGAGGAGGACGAGGAGGAGGAGGACGAGGAGGAGGAGGACGACGGCGAGGATGGGAATGAAGATGAGAATGATCGGATTGATCGAGCTGCTGGACCTGCCGGTTCAGAAACCCCCATCCTCAGCAGCCTAATGCCCGATTTCCAACCTCAGAACATTGAACTTCCTGAACATCCCGATAAAGAAGATCAGCATTCTTCGAGCGGTACAGCTTCACCAATCCCTCTGAGGCATTACCCCTCCCACGAAGAGCCCTCATCAATATACGTGCCGAGGAAGTCTCCCGGCCCGAGTACCATTCATCTCGAAGAAGCCCCGATGACGAACGAAGAGGCCCGGCGGATTCTATGGCCCGATTCAGATACACCTGACTCCCTTGGACCGGTCCGTCTCATAGCGCCCGGGAATGAGAGGCAACGGGAGAAATTCCTGGCGGGTGATGTATTACTCACGAGCAGGGGAGGATTGGAGGACAAGACTCTTGTTGGAGAGGAGGATCGGGATGGGCACTTGCTGGGGGAGATTGGTCCGAGGGCCGGTGTGCATGCGATAAGCGCTGCTGATAGGGAGGGAAGTTTTCGGAGTATATCGGATGGGAGGTTATCGTGATGGTAGCGGTCACTGTGAGATGATTGCGTGCAGCGGTCATTATACTGCGGCTGGGAAATGGGAAGCATACATATATGTCTATATACTTTTATGCATCTAGTGCTCCATGCATGTCCATCATACCGAATCATCTATAACTACCTAGTTTTGGCGTAGAGGCGCAATCCCACGGAAGCTTGAGTCATCTCAAAGGGCCTTGGAACTCACACGCTCAACGGAAACAGACAATGATAGACAAGTGGACGGTATTGGGAGCAGGTCCTGGTCCTTATATTGCCACTTGACTATAATTATCCATGCCATCATTGGGCGTACATATGTATATGTATATCCAAAGACGTTTGAGCCTGCTTCTTCTCCCCTACTGTATATGTAGTGCTACCTCATCAATAATATACTGAGTCCTTGACCTTCGACATCACCTTTGAAAGGCCCGTGATTCCAACTACGAAGCACGATTGTTGTGGCAGTCCGCTGCAGTTCCACCCACCCTCGCTTAGCTTATTCAACCTTGCCACCAAAGAAGGTCTTGATCTTGGTGGCCGCGCGACTCTGCGCGGCCATTCCATTCTCAGCCTCTGCCTGCGCGAGACGCGCCGCATTGATGGCTCTTAGCTTAGCGGTTCCAACACCAACCACGCCGCTTTCCTGATTCTCGCCCAGCCACGGCTTCTTCGAGTCCCCCAGAACACTTCCCGAGAGGAAGTAGATGGCAAGACCAATGATGATGCACACAAAGGCAATCGGGTACATGAAGTGGATGCTGAGGCCAAAGACATGAATCCCGATAATAACACCCCAGAAATTGGCCGTCAGAAGCGAAATGTCGAAAAAGGCAGCGCTGCCCATGCGCAGAATCAGCGGAGCCAGCGTGTAGAACAGCGTCAAGCAGAGCGTGTATCCAACGAGGTAGCCACCAACTTTGCCGCTCCAAGCCGAGCCCGCAATGGTGTGGCGATCGAAAATGGCGGCTTGCACTCCATTGATGATCATGCCAAAGAGGCCCATGAAGGAGAGCACATGATGCATGGGCGCCTTGGATACCAAGAACTCCTCGAGCACATTGCTGGTGCCGTAGAGCGTGGCGCCCAAAAGCCCAAACAAGTCGCCCTTGAGCTTCGAGTCTCCGCTGGACTGGCCGCTGTCTCGCTGGACAATATAATCGGATCCCAAAAGGATGCCCAGACCTCCGCAGCAGATGACGATACCGGCAACCTGAGCCCACTTGTAGCGGACCTTGAGCAGGAAAAAGGAAATGAGAACCACACAGACGATGGACCAGAAATTCAGGAGCTGCGCCGACAGAATGTTAGTGTACTGGTATGCCAGGACGGTAAAGTAATTTCCCTCGACGTCTAAGAAAGCCATGATGAGGTACTTCCAGCCATCGCGATAAGCCACGCGCGCCCAGGCCCCTGGACCGTCACGCACTAGGAAAATGGTGTTGTAGATGATAGCGAGGAAGACGTAGTTGAAGAGCGTCTGGAAGGCCGGAGCGTTGAAGTTTTCCTGGTTCAAGAAGGTAGTGAAGGTGTTGGTGGCGGTGATGCAGAGAGCGAGGATCTGCCCAATGGCGACGACGATCCAGAAGTCGGCGGTGGCCAGATAGCTCCACCAGTGGACGGACTTGGCTTCGAGGATGTAGAGACCCTGGCTGGTCTCGGCAATCTCAGAGCTTGTCTCGCATGGATTCGCGGAGCCGGCGTGTAGGACAAGACCACAGGTGTGGTTTTCGCCAGGTCCAGATACGAGTGTTGCGGAGGGTTGAGCGCCAGCCTTGTGGTGAGAGGATGAGTCCTCTTGCGAGTTGGCTCCCATGGCTGCGGTCTTCAAGTTGGACCTTGGATAGGATAGAAAGGGTGTCGTTTTGCCGAAGGGGTCGAAGCGAGGCTCGTCGAGGCGTCGGACAAGAGCTCGGGAGTAGTCGTCAAAGTTGGCGGGTGTATTAAATATTAATGTTGGATATGGAAATATGTATATATGAATATATGATCAACTTTGAATAGCTGAATCACAGTCTTTCTTCGTCTCCAGTGTGCAGCAAGCGCAAAGACTTCAAGTCGCCTGCTGGGTTTCCTATTGCCGTGGGCGGCACATGCGATGATGCGCCGATATCAAGGTTGTAAGGGTGGCGAGCCAATTGCGCAGTAGCATGAGCATGGAAGAGTCGGAGAGGGGGAGCGAGAAGCAAGGTGCTGCTGCGTCCAGCGATACGCGGAGTTGTGATAAGACGAAAGATGCTTCAATGGAGGATATTTTTCTTTTTTTTTTTTTTTTTTTTTTTT
>SRPP01000320.1:0-29415 GCA_018360055.1 Claviceps monticola
AGATGTGTACAGTTTGGTCATCTACTTCCCACTGTAATTTGGCGGGGTACAAAGGAGCCCAAGAATTATGGAGAATGCTGTGCCATTATCAAATTTATGCTGTCCCAATATGAATGCTCAAAGGAATATGTCCTCAAATCGCGCAACTCCATAGATGACAAAACCTTGGCCACAATTGCATGCCTTAATAAGAGAGTGCCTTTCTTTGTACTCACGTGTCAACAATATGTTGGCAAAGGGCCATCCGATTGCTTTTCCGCAGTGCGTCCACAGCACCAAAAAGAAGCGTCGCTCAAATCCCATATGACACCCCATTTTCTCTGTTTTTGGATTTCCTCCCACGAGATTAACTAGCTCTAAAGTTGAAGAATAGTTGCTGGTATGTGTTGGATCAATCTTTACTGTCGAATTCTTTGTTCACATGCAATCAATTCGTTGATAAAAGGGCACTCTAGTTGCTTTCAATATCCTTAGCAAGGTGCATCTCGCCGCAACAGCAACGTACCCTCAGACCGCATATCATCATCATTCATGGATGACAAAAGTTGCCCGCCACGTTTGCACGTATTGCAGCAGAGTTTTTCCCTTTCTTGATCCTCGAGTGTCATGAAGCTGCTGGCAAAAAGGCATCTCAATCGCTTTCCGTTGTGCGTCTGCAGCACAAAACGAAACGCATTCAACGCTGTCTCAAGCCGCATTTGTCTTCATGAGTATGTAACAATGACACTCCTCCAGTTCTCACGTATTGCAAGAGAGACGAGACCAAAACGAATCATGTTACCCATATCACGCGTAACGCTGGTCAAGCGCAAGCTACGACTCTACGAGAGTAACTTGTAAGTACCCCGCGCAACGACGTCACGCAAGGGTCAGCTATCCATCTCAGGTCTCCTTCCATCATGCTTCTTGTAATCCAAGACAAGTAACGCATTCTTGGTCCCATGCTGTCTTCTGCTCTGCTATCAGGCGTAGATAATAGACCGCTTTTCTCAGTGCTGAAAGAACATCATGGAGCGGCGAGCACCGGATGCGCACTAGTGGCCACTGACCAGTCCGTAACGAACACCATGAACTGTATCAAGACCCTGTTCCTTCTCCTGTACAAACCTCGAATCTTCTTGATGGCAACCCAACTTCTTGTACAATGTAGCCTCCCATTCAAGTCCGTCCACAGAAGAACCACCCCTCATTAACATGCCCAGAGACCGCATCGGCGTATTTTAATGCCAAGCAGCAACGTGCCACGAACTTCATGCCAATACACCCATTAACATTATCTCGCCTTGGTCTTACCCAATGCCTCCCGGCAGATAAAGTACCTGTCCACTGCACTAGAGGTCATTGCTACGCAGTGCTGAGCCAAGCCTGGCTGCGCTGCGATTCCCTATTCTCACGTCACACGTGCAGTGAGTGAGTGTCCTTGATGTCAGAAAGGGCGCTTATCCAAGTGCCTTCCACACGCACAGCCGAGTCTAATTAAGGCGTCCTCGGCACAATAAGGAAGCACGTTCTGGACCGTACTTCTCCCTTGCTAAACAGAAACAGTGCTCCGTTTTTGTATACTTCGCAGGGATGCACAAAGGATCACGAACAATGCACCCTTCCCGCTAAGCGTACCTAGTCGCCACCTAACGACACAGCCTTTCGCCATATGAACCATCCATCTCTTGCCATCAAAACTCCCAAGACCGACAATAAACCACGGCAGTGCTTCCCCGTGACAGCATCTCTTGCTCGACGCGTCCCGAGAAAACAAAAAGACGCCTCACCATGATTGCCATGACACTGTGGCCCAACATGCACATCGCCAGCCTCGACAATCCATATTATACCACGCAACCACCCAATTTATCGGAAACGATGCATGCCCAAACCAAAAGAAAACCCCTGATGTATTCCATGCTCTTGAATTCAAAACTAATGACATACCAACGCCGCCTGGTATCTTGGAGGAATATACGCATGTGCAAAAACGTCCACCCCGTCCCGTCCCAGTATGAAGGAACTGTGTCGTCCGTCGTGGCTGTTATCACCTCTCTCCAGCATGTCTCTTTTGCATGTCTTGTAAGAAAGCCTAGTGGTTCCTTGTCCTCTCGCCGGATTGTTTGCCGCCTGATGAGTTGTCCAAGAAAAAGCGTTAAGCCCGAAAATTTCTTGATCCATGAACCGGGTACCAATAGTAGATGGTGTTGGATCTCGAGGATTAAGGCCCCCCCTTTTTTATTTTATTTACTTATTTGTTTTCCTTTCACATTTTCCTCGTCTTAGCCGACAACAGGGTCCGGATTGGTCGCCCGTAAGACCTTGGGCTGTTGAATCCTGCGAGAGTAATCGTGATCATCCCGCAAGGTACCGACACTCTCCCGACTGCCGCTTCGAACGTACAAACTCTGCTGGAAAGGATCCATCCTTGGATCGACAGGCAGCAGGCTGCTCCGGTTTCCAGTGGACCCAGGAGAGGTGGGAGCTCTCGACATCTCAGCGCGGCCGCTGCCCATCATGCCTGACGAGCTGCCTCGTATACTGGGATCGTCTTGATAGCCATTCTGCTGTTGTTGCTTCTTGTGTCGAAAGTAAAAGAATATCATCACCGCTGCCAGAATCAGCACGCCCCCAACAACGCCCACGACGATTCCAACAACGGCACCAGTCTTCAGTCCGCTTTCCTCCACGGTAGCCCCTTGGTTAACGCTTGGCGATTGACTGCCTGTTTCGGTGGGAACAACAGTCACAGTCTTGATCGTGCCGTCTGCGGCGACGACGGTCTCCACACTCGATGAACGCATGATTGTCGTCGAAGTCGTCGAAGTCGTCGAAGTCGTAGGAGTCGTCGGAGTCGTCGTCTCTACTTCAGTTGATGTTGGTGATGACTATCACTTCGTTAGCGACCAGTCGTTTGATGTCTCATCTTGGCGCACAAAGACGGATAAGAAGTTTTCGAATAAAAAAGGTTCAGGGCACAAATTTCAATACTAGGTGCAGCAAGGAGGAGGCATTGTACCGTGGGCACAAAAGTGGTTCTTGAGGGTTCAAGTGATGAGGTCGAGGAGCTGATTGAGATTGAGCCTACAGTGGAAGTACTGCTGCTATCACTGCTACTACTGCTGCTGCTCATCGGCAATGGAGAGGTAGAAGTAGATGTAGGTAGTGGTTTATCCTGCCCGGTCTCAGTCGCCAACGTCATCAACTTAGTGAGAAGGCAGGGACGAAATGGTAGTGATGCAGGGACGCCAGTCCATGGAAGACGAAGAGGGTGATGAGGCAATGGTATAGAGTGCGGAGAGCAGGAGTAAATAAATGCAGAAAAGCGCAAACGCCCAAGTGCTAGGAAAATCAAGTGAGAGGTGAAGGACGGACTGATAAAAGAAAGTTTGATAAGGTATAGGAATCGATTTCAAAGACTTACTTCTGTACTTGATAGAGCGATGCTTGCCCCTTTCGTGCCAGAAGGCAGACCACCGGGAAGGACAACATACCCAAACAAGCCAGTGCCGCCACACTTCTCGTCGGGGTAGCCCGGACAGCCCAAGTTGCATTTGCCTGTACTGAGCTGGGTTGACTTGTCGGGTGTGTAATTTGAGCACCAACAACTGTTGTATTGAGTGATGGCGTAAGCGTAGCTGTCGGGATTGCAGTAATCATGGCAGAGCCCGTTGGTCTGAAAAATGCTGACGTCTTGATGAAGGAATGCGAGTCAGTTCTTAGAGGCTCTGAATGCGAAGAATGGAGCCCGGGTATTCATCTTACTTCTTCCCATCGACGCCGTGTTGAAGCTGGCACAAATATCGACGTCAATTGCGTCCGTCAGACCACTCCAAGCAGCAGCCATTAATAGAATGCTGCCTATGCCTGGAGCGGCCATCATCGCCTGTAACGACATGACAATGAAATGAATGAGAAGGAGGGAGAGAATAGGAGCTACGTATGTGTCAGCCAACCTAAGTAAACACAGTTGTTGAGCTGTTCATGGTAAATCAAGGTTCGTTCACCTTGATGGTTCTCTCGTGATCTTCAGAAATGTTGTTCGTTGGGTTTATCTTACCTTTGAAAAAGCCAACTTCATGAGCGAAGGTAGGAAGCAATAGCAAAGAATTCACCGCATAGTACAAGGAGCCTTGGGATCCTCTCCTGATATGCGTAGAGATGTATAACAAGGCCGGCCGCGAACCTGAGGTCGAGATACTATAGCAGCGCTAGCCTTCCTCACCCAACCATGACCTTTTCTTGAATATTCGATTCGAAGCTGGAGAGCGCGATCGTCGGAATCGACAGCGCAAGGAGCTGCAACATGCGATTCCCCAATCCAACAGCGCGTTATGGCCGGAACGTGATGACGCTTGATCGATGAGCAATTGATATAGACTACCGTCGAAATCGCAGAAGGGCTCACAGAATTCGGGCTGGACGACGTCGAGAAGATGTGTTGGCGGTGAAGCGAAAGCTGAGCAAGGTTCGAAGGAGAGAGAGCGACGACGAGCCGAAATCCCAAGGCTGAAGGAGAACCAAGGAGAGGAACCCGAAGATCAAGTCTCGCGATTGAAAAGGGCGATTCAAGAGCAGCCGAGAATTACAACAATGGACGCTTTTCCGTGAAGCTGGTTTTACTACTCAGGCCGTGGACGTGTCGTGGACAATTCGGAAGGAGACCTGTTGCTGGTGGATGGGCGGCAAGGGCGTGACTTGGAGTTGAGAGTAAAGCTGCGCAGGTTCTTCAGGTTAAAATGTTCAGAGTCTTCAGACACGATATGGGGACTGGAATGCTGGGTGCACTGCAAACAGTCGGCGGGCAGATAACAACTCGCAAGGCAGGAGGGAACTAGGACGCGACAATCCGAACTGGGGAATGCTGCTTTCCACGCCCCACGCTGAAAAGTCGCGAGCGAAGGAACAGAAACGCAGCCCCACGATAAGGCAAGAGCAGAGAAGGGCAAGTCAAAGGAGAAGATGCAAATGCAGGATGAGGTGAAAGCGGAGGTGGAGGAGGTTTGGAGGTTGGAGCTGACGAACAAACAGAGCCAGAGCGTTGACAGCAGCAAGGGGCAGCAAGGGGCAGCCAGCGGCTCGGTAGGGCAGCTTACAGCGGGAGACACACCTGGAAGGGACTCAAGGGAAGGGTCTGGTCCCTTGACTTCGCGGCTGTTTGGGACTTTGCAGGCTGATTGTGGGCAACACGCGAAAGTTCACACTTGCAACTGCATACACATTGTACGAGGAATGGATCAACGGGAATGGGATCAATCCGTTCGGAGCGGCCATCGGGTCTGTCATCGGGCAGTCAACGAGCCATGATTGGATCATTTGGCACACGAGCGTGGCGTGAAACGGCGTGAAACGGAGCACTGACGAACTTGACAGCAGCATATGTGGGCCCCCTACCCGCTATGATCATGGACTCATATGGTTCTCTCGTCGAACTTCGAAGGGGAGCTTAGTTATAGAGGACGCGAACAGCAGCCAGCAGTGCACAGTGAACAGCTCCCAAATTCCAAGACTCCAAAGTCGGCGAATCGAAGAGCCGCGTTCCCGGGCCTCGCTCCTTTCCCATCGCGGCCAAGAGCGGCCAAGAAGCGGGTCCCCAATTCGACGCCGCGCCTCCTCGATGCGAATTCTGCTGCTGGATTGGGCAATTCTCAGGGGGAAAGTCGCAGTCTGTTCGTATCTACGGAGTACCTACTCCGTACTCCGTACTCCGTACATACACGTTCGTTCGCATCGACGAGCTTGCAAGGCCACATCCGGCTACAGCAGACGGGCATCACAGCACGGGACTTCGGGAGGGAACTTGGAATTGCGCAAGGCAAAAAGGAAAAAACAAACATGATTCTCCGTGACAAACGGCCGCAACCTGAACAGGCATGAACGTGCATGAACATGGACTGACTTGGGCCATTCAGGAACCGGGACACCGGGAACGGGGTCTCCAATTTAAACTTGGTGTCAGAGAACATGAGGCTGAATGCCCCTCGTGAATCGTACCTACTCTGTATGTACCTATTCCGTGCTCCGGAGTACATAATGTTTATTGTTCGGTCGCGCATCCTGCGAACACCCTGACAATTGACTAGGTATGTACCTGGCCCTTGACAACGGCAAGCAACGGCCCCGCAGGAAATCCACTGCACACTCAAGTCCTGGTTTAAAGGGCAAGATGGCGTCACCGAGAACAGACAGAGCAGAAGAAGCCAAGCAGCTTCACCTCGGCGTTTCCACGGAGCACGTTGGAATCGCTGCAAGCATTGCCATCATTGGAATGGTCCCGTCCTCTGGCCTTTGGCAAAGGAGGCCAAGTGCAATTGAGTTCAATAAGATGGACGGACGGCTTCAGTGTCCGGCCCCTTTGGCCTTTCAGGCACCCGTAGATATCTCTATTGCTGTCCCTTTCAGCAAAGGACCCATGAAAAGAACTGATCAATAAAAGACCAAAGGTATTCCAGTCATCGCAAGAAACTGCCATCATCGACGCGTCACAGAACTGTCAGACTGCGCTTTCATTGAAGATCATTGCAACTTCTTGGAAGTTTACCAAGATCGACGCCTGAGGCTTGGCTCTTCGACCCGCATGGACAAGGAAGCACGGAGGGCGTTTCGCATCCAGACCAGAAAGGCTTAGACTTCTCCACTGAATGCAGGTTTGACGCGACTTCCCTCACTCGTCCCAACATCACACGTGTCATGCGGGATTAAGACGAGAACGATCGACAACGCCCGAAGGCGGCGCGAAAACAGCCGATGCTAAACATCTGGTGCGAGGGGAGTTTGCTCTGATCTACGGAGTATGTAACTCGTAATAAGCGGCACGTTTTCCCCAGTGACTCCTGGACTCTTGGGTCCTGGCACTAGATACAATTTAAACAAGCCTTGACATGGCGACCTGAAGTCCTTATGTACAACTAGGTACACTATGTATCATACTAGCATCGCCGCCGCCGAGCACTCCCGGCGATCCGGTGCGATTTGCTGCGCACCCCTGGCCGGCGTGAAGACTGGAAGATGGTATGGATACGTGACCGATTGGCTCGAGAAGCGAACACGAAGCGCTACATGACAAAGTTTGATTGAAATGTACATAAAACATTACAAAAAAGCACCTTGGAAACCTCCGAAAAAAGGCCTGCGTAAGGGAGAATTAGAAGCTGTGATACCTAACATTATGTGCTCAGTTGTCGCGCAGGTGTCAGGACTCAGACGGCTCTCCGGCCGCCAACTTCCAAGGGTGTCTGTCCACTGTCAACGGTGCAGCGTGGCTGAGCGGACGTTGGACTGAGTTATGTAGTGCGAAAAACACATGACCGACGGTGATAAGCTTAGCCACACCACGAATGGGAGGGGAATCTTACCAACGCGTGCTCCTCAGACCTCGAGTCGTTGGCTTAGTCGTTAATCAGCTGCAACTAACTTAGCTGTTTCAAATCCATGCTGCGACTGCCGCAATTGCCGCACCTTGATGTCGGTGAACAGAACGATATAGAGATCCGGGCTTCTCCCATCAAGACATGGTGCCCATGATGCTCCCTCGTCAAGACCCTCGTCTGCCTCTCCAACGCCACCATCGTCACCTCCACGCCCCGCGCTCGCATCGCCAGTTCGCCATCCTCACCGTGCTCACGGGCGCAGGCATCATGATGCTCCTCTACGTGCTCCTATCCCTCGCGCCCTGCCTCGTCAGCGGCGTCTGCTACAAGGGCTACGAGAGCGACTACAGCTTCAACGCCGACGCTGCCCGCAACCCGTCATGGATGCGCCACCTGCCCGACGACCTCAACATCACCAGCCTCAGCATCCCCGGCACCCACGATACCATGACTTACAGCATCAAGAAGTTCCATCTCCAATGCCAAAACTGGAACCTGACCACGCAACTCAACGCCGGCCTACGCTACGTAGATATCCGCGCCCGCGTCAAAAATGATCACCTACACATCTTCCACGGCAGCGAACCTACGGGCTACTCCTACCAAGACGTCCTCCTCGCCCTCTTCGCCTTCCTCGACGCCAATCCCTCCGAGACCATTATCATGCGTCTCAAGCGCGAGGGCGGACCTATTGGCCTCAGAAATAAGCGCAGCTTCCAAGATGCCTTCAACTACGCACGCCTCCACGACCCGATCACGCAACCCGGCGCCGCGAAACACCTCTTTCTCTACAACGGCTCGGCTATGCCTATCCCCACGCTCGGCCAGCTCCGGTCCAAGGTCTTTATTCTTCAAAATTGGAAAGACACGAGCCCGCATGGCAAAAATGAAGTCTATGGCCTTGAATGGGAAGGTCTCCAGATGATCCTGGAGGACAAGTTTATCATCCCGTCGCCATCGCATCTTGAGTACAAGTGGGAAGCTATTCATGAGGCGCTTGAGGGGGCGAATGCGGATCCTCTAGATAACGAGCACTTGTACCTGGCGCATCTTTCGGCTTCGATTGGCGTGCTGCCTATTGAGGCTGCTGCGGGGACTAAGAACGAGACGTACCCGCGAGGCATGAATGATAAGACGGGCGCGTGGCTCGAGCAGAATCTGAAGGGCGGTATACGAACGGGGGTTGTTATTTTTGACTTTCCGGGCCGGAGGGGGATTGAGGCTGTTATTGATTGGAATCGGCATTTTACAGGAAGTTTGGGGAAGTAGGTGCTTTTTTCTTTCGAAGCTCTGTTTGTTGTTTATCCTTTCATTTCTCACTTTCTTCTATTCATTCTTTTGCAGCCTGCTTATTGTTGGTTGTCAACTTTAGCAATGTGTCTGTTAAGAGCGCGGCACCAGTGTCCGAGGGTTCGTCTTGTGGTTCGTTGGCACGGATGAAGATGGATGGGAATGGCTGGCGTGTTTGGGGGCTGGTGAAGTTGACTTTCTTGTTTTGCCTTGTTTCGATGTTTACCTGTTAGACATGATTACGATATAACGATAGACGAAGATATAGACGTATTACTGAATGGGACGTGGAAAAGCGTGCATGTGATGAATGTTATGGTCACGTACTCAGCGGCCTATGTATGGTACGCGCAGCACAGCACGGCACAGACAATTGGTACATACTTCAAACAAAACGCTATAGCCAACTTACACAACGGCACGAAATTAGAGATTTACGCAACAGAGCCGGTCACAGAGTGCCGACCACGATACCTTGGCGCGAATCACGAATCGGGATAGCCAAGGTGTGTCTACACTATCAAGTGAGAGACCTCAGATCGCCATCATGTTGTTCATTTACTACACATAGTACATACAAGCTCAGAAGATGCAAGGAGTGGAGGGCTAATGCTTCGAGTGCTTGGTTTGCTATATACTGAGGCTCTTGTTCCGGCGATATGTCAACTTGGCTACTCTTATTGTAGCGCTTGGTACATCATGCTGAGAAGTGCAGATCGATGTGAAGATGATGCATATGTAGTGACAGTTTGAGCATTCCTGTCTTGCCTAGTGTAATCGGCAAGTCAAGAGCCTGCTCATATGCAGCAACATACTCTGTCTTGAGCAACAAGTCTATATACTCAACAAGTCAGGAGCCTACTCAATATATAGGTAGCAACACATGATGTATCAATGTGTCGAGCAGCAAACCTGTAGAGCAATAAATAAGCCAACTGCTTGCTTTTATTCACATTTGAGCACCATCCGTTACGTGAATATGCCAGAAAGGCGAATACACAGCGTGATTAACAACAGCGCCTTGTGTCAAATCTATTCGAGCTGTGAACACCAAGCAAAAGAAAACATTCTTCCCCATACTATAGCTGCTCTCTAAAAATAAGTCAAAATGTCCTCTCTGAGCAAGAGTATAACTTGTCTCAAGTGCATAGAATAAAACCAGCAAACCTCCTTGATAATGCAAAAATGCAACTATGAATCCCACTCCAATTCGGAAACAATCCCACTCGGGATGCAATTCAATCTCCATCAACCCAACTCCAATTCCCACTCAATCATGCCCAATCAATACCGTCATAAACACGTCCACACATCACTCTCTTCCTCCCTCCAGATATATCCTCTAGCCATCCCCCCCTCTACCAGACTTGACCGACTTCCCAGACCTCCCCGACTTGCCAGACTTGATACTCCCCTCCCGACTACTCCCCTCCTTCTCCTTCTCGATACTCTCCACCATCCTCAATACCCGCCCCCTCACTCTCTCAAACCGCACCGCCTCAGCAACAAAGATGGCCCCAGAGGACCTTTTGTCCCAATCATCCGTCGAGTGACTCATCCGGCCCTGCGACGACTCGTCGTCCTCATCGTGCTCCTCCTCCTTCTCCTCCCTGTCCTCTCTCTTCTTCTCCTTGTCCTCATTCTCATCCCTGTTCTCCTTGTCTTTCTCCTTCTCCTTCCCCTTCTCTTTCTCCTTCTCCTTCTCATCCTGCACAGGCAAAAACAACACTCTCTTCTCCACCTCCGGATCTACCAGCTCAGCACTCTGCGCAGCCGCAATCCCTACATCCGTCCTCTGAACCTGAACCTGCACCTGCGCCTGCGCTCTATTCGTGAGAGTCTCACGCTCAGGCTCACGAACCTGCTGCTGCGCATACTGCTGAGCAGATTGCCCCCCCTCACCATCATCCAAATCTTCCTCTTCCCCCCCATTCACAACCCGCAGTTTCTCCTTCGGCACCGTAAACATGACTTGCACGAGACGCCTCTCCACCGCTCTCTCAATCTCAGTATCCCAGTCATTCTCACTCTCCACAGTCGCCCCCGCCGCTAGGCTCACATCCCGCTGTGCCGCCATCTGCGTCTGTGTCTGCATCTGCCCATCCCCCCCATCCCCCTCCCAGTCCCAATCCTGCCGGCCCTGCTTCCTCCTAAGAAGCTCACCGCGCAGTTCCCCCCCTCGGGGCTCATAATCCCCTCCTCCTCCTCCTCCTCCTCCTCCTCCTCCTCCCAAAAAGTCCGTATCTCGAAATAGATCCGCCTCGCGGTCCCGTTCCAAGGCCGAGGCCGCGGACGCTACACGTCTTGAGCTGCCCCCGCCAGACTGAGAAAACACCCTACTTAGAGAACCGAGCCAGCTACGACGGGGCTTACTCTTCGAAGGCGACGAAGGAGCTTCCTCCTCATGATGAAGCGGTTCCTGTTCCTCTACCCGGCGGTTCAGCAGCCCTCCTTGTCCTTGTCCTTGCAGTGCTATATTAGGATTAGGCGATGAAGTAGGTCCACTCTGCAACGCCGCTGGCGGCTGCAACAAAGCCGGCCCCTCAGCCTGCAGAGTCGCAAAGCCAGTCCGCGCGGTATTATAGCTACTCGTAGAGGACGAACTCGGTTTGGGATGATCAATGAGGAAGCCTAAGCCTAAGCCGCCGCCTGCGCCTGCGCCTGCGCCCGCACCCGCACCCGCACCCGCACCACCGGGAACACCTGATCGTCGATGAGAGGCCGACCGACGAAGACTCTCATCCGCAGAGCTGCGATTCGCATCGGACAGATTGGAGCCGCTCCTGGATTCGTCGTCGCGGAGCGCGGTGGAGCGGACGGAGGCGCGGCGGGTAGGAGATAGAGGCCCGCGGCTCTTGCGAGAGGAACTGTATTGTTCGAGGAGGGAATCTGCGGCGTTGACATCGGAGACCCATTCTTGGACGTCGGGGTCGTAGTAACGGTGTTCTTCAGGGAGTGGGCCAGCAGAGGTTCTGTTTGTAGTGGCTGGGCCTCCTCGGCGTGTTCCTGCGGGGGTGATGATTGTTGGGGGGAAGACGACGGGTGGTGCGGTGGTGGTGGGTGTGATGAAGGGATCGGACTGGGCGTCGGATGTGGGTGTTAGGGGCTCGCCTGGATGATGTCCGCGATGGAGTGTCTGGATGTCATGGTGGTCTTCCTCGTCGTCTTCCTCGTCGTCTTCCTCGTCGTCTTCCATGATGGGATGGATGCGGCCGGGGGTTGAGTATAATGCGTTGAGGCGCGCGTCGGGCATGCAGCCTGCTCGTCCTTCTCCGTCGTATTCATCTTCTTCGTCTCCGCCTCTTGTATTTCGTGGCGGGACGGGTTTGCGGGCAATGGCGGCTGGACGGTACGGGCCGCTGTCGTCGAGAGAGGCTCTTGCACCGCGGAGGGCTTCGTATCCTAGGGGTGATAGATCTGACGTCGCGTGCCAGGGGTACATGTCGTCTCGCTCCATCATCTCGTCCGCGTTGTTGATGGAGTACTGCGCATCCCGCGTCATGGACTGGATGGCTTCGTCTTGGGCCCCCCTGCATCTCTTGCGTCGTGCTCTCCATAGACAAAACGCAACAAGAACACCGAGCAGCAGCGCAAGTCCCAACCCCAGTCCCAGTCCCAGCTCCAGACGCTTTTTTCGCTCGGAGTTGTCATCGTCACTGGTTTTAGGGGGCGCCTCGTGAGCCCCTTTACCATCACTATCACCACCACCACCACCAGACGCAACGCTTCCTGACGCGGGATTCGTATATGAGTTCGACCACGAAGACGATGTGACATTAAAAAAGCGAAGTGCCCCTCCACCCGCCCCAAACGCCTGCCGCTTCGCCTTCCTCGTCTTCTCTCCCAGCGCAGACGTTTCCCATCCCCCATACACCATCATCACATTCCCAGGCAACATAGCCGCTCCATGACCATACACACCCCTCCCACCCGGCTGCGCCCGTGGAACCTCCCACCTCCACGACGAATACGTCTGACTGAGACGCAACACCACAAGCTGCGGCTCCGCCGGCGTATCAACATCACCAACCCACCCCCCCAACACAACCACCGAGGCCCCATCCTCCGCCAGCACAGCCGTATGGCCCGACCGGCTATCTACCTGCACAAGCGCCCTACCTCTCAGCTGCCCATCATCTCCACGCATAACCATCATCTCCGCAGCAGAAGACAAATCCGCCGGCCCCCCCACATTGACATACGACCACGACTCCTCGGGGAGATTCCACACCGCCGCGGTGCTCATATTCACAAACGCCTCCTGGGTGTGTCCCCCCAGGAGGACATACCCAGCCTGCTGTGTCACCGAGCCTGAGATATTCGTTGTAGACACGGGTAATTGCGTGAGTGTGAATCCCGCAATTGGGATACGAGGACCCCCCGTGGAAGCGACTCTGAGTGAATACGTCGCCGCCGCCGCCGCCGCCGTGTCTTCATTGGAGAGCTGGCTGCTCGTTTTGGGAGGCGCCAGACTCATCATCTTGGTGGTGTAGTTGGCGCTGGTCTGCCAGGCTGTTGCGTTGGGTCCGGGAGGGCTGCACATGCCCCCGTAGGTATAGAGGGTGGGCTGGTCCATCGTGGGGGCTAACTTTGTCGAGAAGGCAATTGTTCCACCTAGGAAGGCTGGTCCGGAGCCTGTGTCTGTGGTGCTACTGCTGCTGCTGCTGCTGGTGGAAGATGCGCTCGCGGTAGTGGTGATTGTCTTGTTGGTCCATGTGCCGCTGCGGAAGTCTCCTGGTGAGGTTGAGTAGGTCCATATGGAGCCTATGTCGCCGTCGCAGGCCCCCGAGTAGACTACTATGGTTCCATCGCCTGTTCGTGCTGCTCCAAAGGAAGTCGTCGGGGGCTCGTCTTTGAGGAAGGGTAATTCGGTCGTCAGGGTGGTGAGTTGTGAGTCCTCGGCGCCGAGAGTGCTCGAGTAGTTGAGGGCTGAGAATTGGACGCTTCCGGAGTCGGTTTGTGAAAAGATGTAGGCGAGGTCTGCGCCGTGGCATGTTGATGGGTTCCAGCAGGCAGAGGGGGTGAGGATCTGTGTTGGTGTGTAGGGGAAGAGGTGTGCTGTTGCGGTGGCGGGGAGCTGCATCGCGGCCAGCCTCAAGGTCATGCCGCCGAGGGAAGCAGCAGCGCGTTTGTGTTTCGGCGGCTTGCGCTTCGTTCTCGTGCGGTGTCGCTGTGGGCGAGGGTCTCGATGTGAATTGTTTGGTTCGTACATTGTGCCCTTGTCCCTGCCTCTTGGCAATGTATTGCTTCGGTCGTTTCGAGATGTCGGTCGGTAGCCGTCTACCGGATCGTGGTGCTTTGTCTCTCTTGTGTTTCGTGATTTCTTTTCCCCTTTTGTGTCGTGTATTTTATTCCTCTTCGTGCCTCGGCTCAATGCATACTGGCGGTGCTGCCCGAATCTAGTGGTGTGTTCAATGGCGAAACCGGCCGTGATTCCGTATTGTCGAATCCGCACGCGATCACCCGAGAGTCGAGACGGTGAATCCCTCACTTTCCTTGCGCAGGATTTCCTCTGTGTCAAGCCTGCACACAAAGGCAGTCCGCGCAACGACGAGAGCAACAGATGATAGTAATAAAAAGAAGCAATTGATGATGATCAACGCGTGTGCAAGGCGATAAGGCTCCTCAGGTATGCAAATGTCCAGCTATCAATCAAAGCTCGTCTCAAAATCCAAAGTCGTTATTCAAAATAAAGTGAGGAAACAACTCAAAATCTCAATGGCCGCGCCGGTAAATCCATGCAGTCTACACAAGCCTCAACCGATCCATCTGCACGAACACGCACGCACGTAAACACACAAAACAAACAAGTTGCTAACTATAGATAGATACCCCTGCACAACGGCTTTCAATCGTACATGAACTACTTTGTAACGTTGACATGAACAGATTTGGCGCAAAAAGAAAGGTCTGAGCCTGCTAGTTGAACAAGGGTCTGGCTTGTCGCCTAGGTAGCCGGCGACGATGGCTGACATGCGTCCTCCTTGCATGCGCTTGTTGACGAATAGTACTCACAGACTGTACGGAGTACATGGCAGAGATCATAGATGGGCGTTTAAAGGTGCAGTCTTCTTGATCCCTGTCGAGAGAAGACGGAACATGTGCCCAATGGCGGGACGGATGCGTCGGGAGGCAAAGGCTGAAGCCACCCAGAGGCGCAATTCAGGCGCATTGTGGTGATGGCGACGGTGATGCGAGCTGCAGGCTGCAGCCTCGACGGTGTGCAGGGATGGAGTTGCTACGGCAACGGCTCGATAGCCACACGCGCGACATGACATATCAAATCAAGTTCAGTCCCTTGCGTACAGTACCTAGCACCGTCACTCCGTAGACTACCTACCTATCTGCGTATCCATCGTTTGTTGTCTGATGAGATTGTAGCGCTCACTCTATCTAGGAAGAGAGGAGTAGATATACAATTAGGTAGGTACCTAGATACTACCTACTCCCTACGGCGTAGACAATTTGAACCCGTAACGTTGCAACTTGTCTGGGCGCCCGGGAAAGTACAGAGTACACTACCTACAGGCCACAGGCCAC
Organism: Claviceps monticola; assembly: GCA_018360055.1. Classification (NCBI taxonomy): domain Eukaryota; kingdom Fungi; phylum Ascomycota; class Sordariomycetes; order Hypocreales; family Clavicipitaceae; genus Claviceps; species Claviceps monticola. The sequence continues at coordinate 15,183 of SRPP01000320.1, forward strand.
AGGCCACAGGCTACAGGCTACAGGCTACAGGCTACATACCAATCCCAAAAAGGGCAGTCCGCAACGCCGTGCATGAAGATGCAATCTTTTGCAACCCCGTCAACCAGATCAGTACGAGTTACGATAGTACCGAGATAGAAACAGAACCGGAACTTGAAGAAGAGCTTGCTGAGATTCCAGAACCTCTGAAGCAGTCGGGTGCTGTTTTTCGTGCTGGTTGCCTACCCAGCACGGACGCGCACTAAAATTGTAGACAAAAGTAGATACTCTGCGTAAAAAGACAATAGGCATGATAGCCACGGAGGGATAGATTGACCTTTTGTGCATCATATTCTCGATGAAGTTATGTATGCAGTCATGGGGCGCATCTTCCTTTCAAGTTAGCTTTGCCTCAAGCTGGCGGCATCATGGGCTTACACCCACAACCAAACCATTTGGTAGAATACCTTGACACTGCTGTCCCTTTTTCGGCACGCCACGGATGGATATTTAAGTTACAATACAACAAAGACATTTTCTGAGAATCCATCCTCATGACTATTTCGACAACTTTACTCATACATATTAGAAATTACATCCCCTTTGTAACCCATCTCACTCGGTAAATCCCTATTCCTTCCACATGTTCATCCCACATTCACTCCCGAAAACCCAACCACGCCTCCAGCACGCCCTACACTCAACCAGCGCGCTCCTTTCTTCCTCCTCGCCGAAACATCATCACAACCATATCCAATCCGCACCCGGGGTATAACCTCCAACCTCCAACCTCCAACTTCCCTTCAACTCCCCTTCCCACCCGTCATCATTCACCCATCGCCCATCTAATAATAAGCCTTCTCCGTATAAATAGGAGGCATCTTCCCCTGATCACTCAAATCCTCCGACCACACCACCCCATTCTTCTCATCCAACCACGCCCCCTCATCACTAATAGGAATAACCCGACTCGTGAGCGCAATCTCGTGCTTCGACACCCCAAGAGGGTCCTCCGGTACCCACAGCTGCGGCACCACGCTATTAACGCTGGGCGGGAAATACGCATCCTGCTCAAGGACCTCTCCCGAGGACTGCAGCTGCGCAAAGTTGATGTCTTCTTCCTGGGGGACCATGTGGCGCAGGGTGGCATAGTCGGCGAAGAGCCAGGGCTTGAAGAAGCGGGTAAACATGGAGCCCTGCTTCTTGTTCGGGACATCGTTCTCGTCGGCATCGCTGCGAGGCACGGATTTGCTGTCCGCATCGTTGTTGGGGAATGCGCCTCGGGATTGGAAGATGGCTTCTTGGACTTCCAGCGTGCGGGGCAGGCCCTGCAGGAGGGGGCTGATGCTGCGCGTGAAGGTGATGTGGTAGAGAATGGTGAAGACGAGGAAGACGGCCATGATGGCAGCGGGGCCTGCTGCCTTGACGACGGAGAAGAGGCCAATCATGACGATCTCGCCAATGTAGATTCCCGTGAAGAGCTGCTTCAGGGCGCGGGGGTAGATCAGGCCCTGGGTGTCGACGGCAGTGTCGGACACAAAGAGGATGTTATATCGGAAGGCGAGGTAGAAGAGGAACAGTCCCAGGGTTGACCAGAATAGCATGAGCGGAGCAATGACGGAGTAAATGATGCCTGGGGGTCAAATATTAGCAAGTGGACGACCAAATTTAGAATGTTTGTTTCCTTTGTCCACTGGATATTGATTCTAGGCCTCGGAATGCACAACTTACTGATGCAAACCATGTTGGTATACACGGGAAGCAAACTGCCCCAGAGAATGGCAGACAGGGTCGTCCACTTAGTGTACTTGGCACGAGGGGTGCTAGCCAGGAACTTGTACAAGATTCTAAAGATAAACAATCCAACAACCTGCGTGACAGTGCTAGTCGCAACAGTGATACCCTGCACGATAAAGTACGAAATGTAAAAGTTGGACGTCGATGGCAGAGTGTTTCCCAAAATCGAAAACACCATGGTCGGCTCCTGGGCAATTTTGATGATGGCACCCGTGGCAGCATCAGCGATGGATCGCCACAAGAAGACCTGCACGATCTGGAAGACAAAGTAGGCGTTTTGCGTGAACAGCTCGGCCTCGCTGTTAGTCTTGCATCCGGCGACTTTGGCCAGCGCGCGCATGAAGACCGGGACAAGGGACATCAGAATGGCGAGGGCGACGGATGGCAGCAGTCCAGAGATGAAACCCAAGATTTTCTATACGTAACGGAGGTCAGCAAGCAAATACACAACAGCATGAGAGAGAGCAGTGCCGCGGAAGGACAGTCGTCATAAGTGCGCTGAGGGAGCCGAAAATGTCAAGCAGAAAAAGCATACCTCTGGGATGCTCGCAATCCAGGTAAGACCCGGCAGTGTCTGCAAGAAAGAAACCTTGGAGATAATGGCAACGACGGCGACGGGAATAGCCCAGAAGATGATCATGGCGGAAACGATGGCGTACACGGCATAACGACGCAGGATGAGCTGCCACCATGAGATAGACAGGTTCTTCCAGATGACGTCCTGCGGCTTCACACCAATGACCTTGGGGCCCATGTGAAGAGCTTGGTGGTGCGTAATGACCTGGTAGGCAGCCTGTGCGTCGGCTTGGGTGTGGAACTCGACAAACAGCGAGCCAATCTTGGTGAAGTTGCCATTCTGTTTCCATTCGGCTTGCGCTCGCTCGATTTCCGGGACGCTCTTCTCCAACTCGGCTCGACCCCATTCGATAGTGTCAACCTTCTTGCCAAACAGGCCCAGAAATCCAAGACGGTGAGATGGGCGCTTCTTGTCGGGCACCCATCTCGAGATGACGTTGCCACCTTCAGAATCCGGCTCAGCAACCTGCTCGCCCTTCTTTTTTAGAGCCTTGGCCCGAGCCTTGTTCACGGCGACAATCAGCTTGACCTCGGCACCTTCCAGCTTCATAGCGACCTTGTCGCGCTCTTCGACCTGTTCGTCCAGCTCCTCGGTATTGCCGGCGATCCAAACATTCTTGACCGCATTGTTGAACATCTGGCGCACCTTGGCTTCGTCCAGATACTCCTGAGGCACCGAGGTGAAGAGAACGGTTCGAGCAGAAATGCGCTTGGCATAGTGCGGCGTCAACAGGTAAGCCTGTCGCAAGTTGATGTAGTAGATGCACTCGCGGGTGATCATGTACAGCAGAAAGCCGTAGACAACCCATCCCACGAAGCAATGGGCGTAAAAGTAATTGGGCTTCCCATCGACGCTCACGTTGCCAAAGGACAGAACGTCTAGCTGGTTTCCGCTGCCGCCGCCAGTGGCATTGATGGGGAACAAGATGGGCCACGTAATGCACAAGCTCACGAAGCAGATGACGGTGCAGACCTTGAGATATCGCAGGAACAAAAACGCGTCAAGCGTCTGGTGTGTGAGCACGTATGCATCGGGAATCTTCCAAAAAGAGCCAAACCAATTGAACAGCCCGCCTGGCATCTCCGGACTCCGTTCACTACACGCCGTTAGCTTCCTTCGCTCCAGTAGGCGAGGTGTGCGTCGTGCGCTTCCAACGCGCTTCTAAAACGTACCTCCTACCACCTATGTAAGTACGCGGCGCGTAAAACCGGCGCTGTGATCTCCTAAATATCAAGAAGAGAGCGATCCAGACTAATGACACCGCAAGCACGGGTCCAAGGGTCAAGATCATGCCTATAACGCAAGCCTATTAGCATACTGCCATTTGCAAGTCGAAAAGGTCTCCTGGAAGTGCGCCAAGTTTCGCACGAGATTCCTCAATAAAGCATCACGTACCCCAGAGCGATTGTGGCTTGTTCTTTTCATCGGAGACATTGCTGCCAGCGCTCTCGTCCTTGGGGGCATTCTCGTTGATCCAACTGATAAAGGCGCCCATGCTGGGCAGTAAGCAGCTCTGCGCTGCGAAATCGATCTGTGTTGCGGCTGCGGCACGGTATGCTGCTCAGTGTCGAGGATTCGTAATTGACCGCGGCGTCGTTGTCGCGATGAGGGTCCTCGGGCGCTGGATCGCAAGTCACTGACGAGCAGAATACAATCAAGGACTGGGATGGCTCATGGGGGGCGGAATGCTGGGCAGCCCAGTTTCAAGTACCTTGCGGTACACAAATATCTTGTCCGTCAGATTTAGGATTTCGGCTCTGAACAATGTCTTTGGCCCACAAGGAGATGCATGCCTGAGCCGAACCTAACCATAATGAGCTGGGACGGGAGGGAGCCAATATCGCAACGGCTCCGTTTTGCAGTGGCACTGTGTGACACCGCACACGGACGGCTGTCCGCCAGCTGTTGCAACAACCAGCCTAAAGCTAGGGAGGCATTGGCTGGCAGTTCCACACGTCATGGAGCTTTGGCGAGGAACCAGAGAACCAGGGAATCAGACCACTGATTCAATTCGAGTTATGTACTGCGACTCTGGACCTGAGAAAAGGCGCCAAGAGAAGCCAACGGAGATGACTAGGGGGAAGGAGCGGAAGGACCGAGCTTGATGAGCTCCTTCTTTTCTGTCCGACACTCCACCAGTCGTACCTGGACTCTCAAGTCTTAACTAACATGTTGTGTATGTACCTATCGACTGTCCTTTTTTTGACCGACGAAATTCAGTTCACGCCCTCGCATGTGTTGGCGATTTGTTTCATATGTAGTGGATGCTTGAAGCAGGTTTTAAGCAGGCAAGACAGACGTTTTCAAACAATTGCCATTTGATTTCCTGTCGGCGAAACCAGACCAGACTGAGCTTCGATCTGAAAATTAAGCTTTCCGCATTGCGATCTTCAAAGAACCGCAAAGCTGACGGCCCCGGCCCCTGGCGCCATGCGAACAACCCACGATTCACCACGAACCCCTGTCCAGCTGTCGTCCGCTCACTTCGATTGGCGAACCCAATCAATTGGCACCGCGTCCAGGTTGGCAACATCTCTGTGTACGTACGGTGTCTGTACCTTTTCCCGAGGTTGTTCGCGAGAGAGAGATGCGATGTGGTACAACCCGATAGCGTGCAGCCCAGGTGCAGCCCAAAGAGTCCAGAGAGATGAATGCACAAACTTCTATACACAGTGATTCGTATGGTCGTCGGCGGTACTGACGAGGGAGGTTGACTCTTGAGGGAGAAACCGCGACAGTTGCGACTGTGCCGCCATTCGTCCATTTGCGATTTTTGGCGTTGTCGCGATCGTTGAAGGTGAAAGATTTGGCAACGACCAAGTTGCGACTAACTTCTAGCTCAGGCCTACCTCCCTAGCCACAGTGCTCACAGTGCTCACAGTGCCCCGGTACTTGAGGACACTGTGGCCGTGCGTTCGTCCAACCGCCTGGTATTATGTACAGTCCAGTAGCCTGACAAGATCAGGCTTCATCATCGTTCATCATGCACTGGCATTGGCAGCACTACGCAGGAAAAATCCAAAGCGCTTTCTGTTACCTACATACATATGTACTTGTTGGCTGACACTGAGCCGTCTTGTACGTTCAGAACTTCAGGCAGCCACCGTAGCTACCCTGGCAGCGAAAACTATTCGCGAAAATGAACCGGAGGGACCTTGAAGCGACAAATCTCGGTAATTACGCGCCGCATCCTACTAACACACGAAGCAACTTGTCCAGGCACTGGCGAGAATCCTAATGATAGCACAACTTTACGTTTTGTCCAAACAATTTCGGGGCCCTTGACCCATAAACAGGGCTGCAAGAACCATTCGGAAAATTGATAATAAAGATCCTTAAGATCCATGTCAAGCTGAGGACTGCAGCATTGCCGATCCCAAACCGGTCTAGCCTCGTTCTTTCTCTGCTTCTTCCCACCAAGAATGGACTCCGAAGTACCTAACTATGCTTCCCTCGAAAACATTGGCAAAGTTGACGTTACATACTTGTACAACACACGAATACCTATGGAGTACAGACGGTAGACGAGCCACGGAGCGTTGAGTGTTCGTCCCAATGCTTGTTTACTCCGTAGTGCAAGGGCCGGCGAAAGCTTATCAACAGCCGTGTACAATCAAAATGAAGCTCGTACATACATCAATCCTTGGTTGAAGGCTATTTGCATACCTAGAGTACGAGAAGGGGCAACACCGGACGTTTATGATGTATTATCACCAAGTGCAGCCGCAAACGATCACCCGAACATCATGAGGTCCCCACTTTCCGGTAGAGCGCGAAAGAGTCTCAAGATTTGGTGTGTCCTCCAAGGCCAATGCCCTTGTCGTCTGGGAGACATTTCTGCAAGTCCTTTGTCTTTGAAGTCTCTTTCAGGTGCTAGGCTATAGCGGACGCGGATTAAACTCAGAAATGGCCTCGCTTGGACAGCTGTCAGCGTGAGCTGTCAGGTACAGCGCAGAAAGCATCTCTCTCCTATGCAATGGCCCTTCTTGAAGGAAGTTTCACGTATCAATTGGGGAGCTACATACTCCGTAGTAGAGCACTCTTGCACCTGTTGGCAGACGCAGATAATTCCAACAATAGCCTCGCCCATAACTGCACGAGGGATCTGGTGCAGTGCATAAAATGCCTCAGACTTGCATGTTTGCCTCTTACCAAGCCAGCGAGCGCCCCTTCTTGAAGGAAGTTCCGCAAATAGGTTGGAAAGCTACATGTCAAAACACTCCCGCATTTGGCAGCGCAGGAGACTCAGATAATGGCTTCGCTCAGAAGTTCAGAACCTCATAAGCAATCTGGTAAAGCGCAGGACAGACTTTCGCCCTCACCACCCTGGCGGCCTCAACGTGGGGGTGCCCATTCCGCGAAGCACGCCTCCCATACACGCAGGTCATACGCAGCACGATGGCATACGGAGCGGGTATCTGGCATACCCCAACGAAACGCTCCACGAAACGCGGAGGCGTGGCGAGAGGAGTGGCGAAAGCGTTCGCGACAGAGCAATCGAAACGCCTCCGAGTCGTCATGGGAGCATACCGAGCCACTCCCATCAGCGTTCTTGAGACCGAAGCGCAACCACATCAATCGATCTATACCTCGACCACCTCCAGCGCCGCTTCTACGACAGGATCGCATCAAACGGTTTGTATGGGCGAGAAGATACGACAAGCTTGCGTGACAGTAGCAAAACACCTCCGCCGACGTCGGCGCCGCAATGCAAGACCGCCTTTCGAGCCATTCGCCGGCCCCCCCCCCCCCCCCCCCCGGGATCCGGGCGGGCTTCAGCCAAGGGAGATAGTGTCGCAGGGTATATAGGGGCATGTAAAAGCACAGAACAGTGGCCAGACGGCTGCGCCCACTCTTTTGTGCAACAGATAGTTAGTTACTGGAGCGGGACTGGAAGGAGCGATGGGAGGCGGACAGAGCAGGCTGCAGAACCACCAACCCCCCACGGCCGAACTCTTTCATTGGACCAAGAAAATGACACGGCTCCATCGCTCTCTGCTCAAATACGAGTCTGCCTCCAGTGCGCGCGATGACATCTATCACGTGCTGCTAGAATGCCCGGACCACATAATCAGCCACTTAGTCAACATCTGTGCCTTATCCGGGACGTCCAGGGCTTGTCTGACGTCCCTCTTGTCGCGTAACTAGTGGGCCCAAGTCTGGGTGTAAGGGGCGGAGGTGGGAATACATACCACGAAGCGGCTTCACCAATTCAATTCGCACTGGCCGCCTGCGATTCGTGGTTGTTCCAGATCTCCCACACTGTAGTTAACAAGCTGAGGCCATCCATTGCGGCAGCGACGCAGTCGCCCGCCATCCCGCGCTACTAACAGTACTATGAAGGGCCCCTAAAATCCCCCAGAGCAGTCCGCCGCAGGTGGCAGCGTGCCGCAGGCATCCCCCGGAAGGGCCCCCGGAGGGACACCTACGCAGCGAAGAGAGGTGGTCGAGCCCCGCAGTTTGTCACCGAAACAGTGGGCACACATGTACGTCCGCAACCGCCATCCCATCCGAAAAACTTCCACATCGCAAACCTCACTTTTCCAGCCCGAAGCGAAGCGAGGCGAGTCTTCCGTCGCGGCCCTACGCTGCGCTTCGAGGCGAAGGAAGTAACTCGTCTAGAGTAATCGAATAATAATCTAGAGAGCTGTTCAACCCCTTTCGCACGCCTTAGCTAACTCAAAACAGCTCCAGATAATGGCCTCGCTCGAAGCAGCACAGCGCAGGAAAGGCCCAGAGACTTGGCTCTATGTCTCTTCCTAGGCTAGGTATGTAATGCCATTTCTTAAAGGGAGACTCGAGAAGAGGGATTGGCGCATCAGTCAAGAGAGCTATTGTAGCCGCCTCGCAGTTGTTAGCGGGCGTCGAACAGCCTCAGACAATGGCCCGCTTGAATAGGATGAGCTGTCTAGTATAGCGCCGAAGAGGCCTCAAGACCTGAGTGTACGACATCGCCAATGCTCATATCCCGTCTTGAAAGATGTTTCGCCAACCCGTGAAAGTCCTCTCTCGCGTGCAAGTGGACGCAGAAGACTTGGAATATAGGGCCCTCGGTCTGGCAGTCGAAATGACGAAGAGGCTGGCCACAAGACTCGAGCTGGCGGCCGCAGTGCCCTTTCAGCAAAGGAGATGGCGCAAATTTGCTCAACCCCTAAGCAACAGGAACTCGGCATCGATCTGTCAATAAAAACGTCTTGATGCCATCTGGACCTACGACATCTAGAGAGTATACTCTTCCATCGAGGGTTGAGATGATTGGATAACAAATCAGTTTTAAACCAGGAAGTGGCGAATGTGTGGTGGAACTATCAGAGCCAGACACTGTCACATGCTTCGATCAACCAACAATCTTGAGGGACCGTGTCAATTTGCACAACGGAGTAGACAGGCGCAAGCCTACCTAGATTTGTATGGAAGGGGTCTTGGAGTGCGCATCACGGCGCTCGGAGGGGGCACATAGTCTCAACATCCACACTGACGCGGTGGTGTCCGTGAAATTTTCAGCAGACTGCTTCTTCGACTGCTACATCAAGCTCGATGGCTACCTACCTACGTGTACCAAATTACGCGTCCTGGATTTGTGTTACGTTACATATCGCGATTCGCGAAGTGGACCGTGGGAGTCTGGGCCGCCCCGTTAACCGGCTCCGACCGGATCCGTCACCTGGCTGGTCTGCTTATTAGCATATTTGCACCCCGTATACTACATACTCCGTTGCAGCCATCGGTATTGTTCTGCGCCAATACGCCTCAAGACAGGCTCCAAACCAATCGCAGCTTTGCCTCGTCAACAACAATAGAGTCGAATGCGCCACGTAGAGACGCCATGAACCGAATTCTTGGTACCAGCTCGCCCAGGGATTCTGGCCACATGACTCAACAGACTAGCTCCCGCTCCATCGTGTCGGCGCCTGCATCTCGCTCCCCCCTTTCTCCTGGATGACTATGTCCCGCGATATCAGACCCTATCCTCGCGAGATGAGGCCAAGAAGCGATCACTGGCATATGCCCATCTCCAAACATGCAATCTATGTCCGCGTCTGTGTGGAGTGAACCGATTTGAGACGACGGGCATGTGTCTCATAGGCGACAAGGTCAAGTTCAATATGGTAGCACCGCATTTTGGAGAAGGTCCATCTGCCTGTTCCTGCATATGTATCACGTTTGCCTCGGTACCGAAATGGGCTTTGCCCCGAAATGTGTCTCGTCATGACCGCTCTCGACTTTGACTGAGCCTGCTATTGGATGGTCGTCATTTTCCACAAGAACCGCCCTCTTGGCATCAAGCCACTTCGCCTCGTTCATGGTATACACTCACCCGATGCTCTTTGTGTGTATGCCACCCCCTCTTCCGTTCAGGGACTTTTACCTCCTCATCCACGGACTTTGTGGACCTGGTTTACTAGCTGATTTTTGGACTTCGGACTTTAACTCACGAGTATACTCGCGGCACACAGAACCCTGCATACAGGGACATAACGGCAGTGGCGCCGTATTCATGAGCGGCTGCAATCTACGTTGTGTTTTCTGCCAAAACTTTAACATCACCCATCAGCGAAATGGTATGGACCTCACGCCTGAGGAGCTCGCAGAGTGGTACATGAAGCTCCAAGAGGTGGGCCTGGTGCATAATATCAATATTGTGACGCCTGAACACGTCGTGCCCCAGGTGGCGTTAATCATTGTCCATGCGAGAAAGCTTGGGTTGAGGCTGCCTATTGTTTACAACACATCGAGCTTCGATTCTTTGGAATCGCTGCAGCTCATGGACGGACTTGTCGACATCTACCTCGCCGATTTCAAGATGTGGACAGCAAGTACGGCCAAGCGCCTCCTCAAAACGGATGACTACGCCTCCGTAGCAAAAGAGAGCATCAAGGCCATGCATTCCTAGGTTGGTGATATCTGTTTTACCCCAGACAGCCTGGCCAAGCGTAGTCTTTTGGTCCGGCATCTCGTCATGCCGGGAAAGGAGGCGGAAGGGGCGGAAATCATGAAGTGGCTAGTCTTGGAACTATCACCAGATTGCTTTGCGAATATCATGGAACAATACCATCCGGATGCTCATGTGGGAAAGGCGAAGAAGACGAGGGCCCATCACGAGAAACCTCTTGCCAAGACTCCTCTAGGCTGTACTGAGGACGAAGAAGACGCCGCAACAGAAGAGGCTCGCTATGCAGACTTGAACCGGACTGTGTCAGAACGCGAGCTATCCGTCGTAAAACAAGCCGCATACGCTTCTGGGCTGTGGAGGTTCAACGAGCCACCCAAACATGACGGCTTCGCCATCTAAGTCGTTGGTAGGAACCTGCACATACTTTTTGCGCGCTTTAAAGATTGAAACGGCAGGAGCCTGGGTCCTTTGTATTTATATCACGACAAAGGATCCAGATACAAATCGATGCGGATCTCGGTAGAGTGCTAGAGTGATCCGTGTTGATGGGACACGGTCACGACTGTTGTCATAGCTTTAGATCTTCGTTCATAAATTGGCTCTGCCCGTCGCAAGATCAGCCTCGTGGCGTGGAACATCTTACTAGCGCCGCCGTCGCGGTGGCCACGATGGGGGGCCAAAAGAAGGGTAAATTTTTGGGTAGGGGCTGCGAACAATACCAAGGCTAGAGAAGATGGCCCCAAAGCGCAAGTGGCGTGACTACATGTCACATTCACATGAAGACTCGATGAATCTCGACCGGCTAGAACGTAGTTCGAAGGGTCTAATAAAGGCTCGCTGATAACGCTCGCAGTTAAGAATTCGTTCGGTTTGCACGATCATCACCAGAGGAACATTCCCTTCATCCTTAATTCTCGCTGTTTCAGTTCAACTCTTGATAGTTGAAAGCGAGGCTCACAAGCACCAGATATTTGATCCAAGACACAGACAGTCATTGATTTGAGAAGGCTTCGCAGATTTGAATAGCCTTGGAATACCTATCCCGAGGAACGGAAAGCTTTCATCCAACTCTGCAGACATCCTAAGGATGCTGTTGGGGCAGGACACAGATTCATCTACCAGTGCAAACCTTTTTCTGCTGTACGCAGCGTTCTGTCTCATTATTCACAAGGGAAAGATGAGCACTATACTGTCCGAACAAGGCCACAATGCAGTGAATGAGCCAACACCCCCTCCTAGCTCGGTAGACGAGGAAATCATGAAAGAGGACGAGAAGATGGTGGAACAAAACGAAAACTCACATTCCGCTTCTCCCAATCCTGAGAATTCTCAGATTAAGCCGCGTCCACAACCGACAAAGCAGAAAGATTCGCAGCGGAGAGCCCCAATGCTGTTTCAGCGACACTCCCCACAATATTATTCTCATGGCCCTTCGCAGCAGCTACCGTATTCGCCCTCAGTGCCGCTGTCTTCATCGTCGATTCTCCGTCCGCGACCCTTTGAAGAAATCTACGCAGAACAGGCCTTTCTCAGTCTAACGCTGCAGTCGCATAGCAGCATACTGTCCGACCTAGTCCGCACATACCACACCGTCGAAGTAGATTCCATGTGCGGTGAATCACGTAAGATCAAGAGACGCGCCCGCAGACAAGTCGGCATCCTGCGCACCCAAATCAAACACGCCGCCGAAGAGGAAAAGACAATCTTCGTACGCCTCAGCGATCTGCTCATGGAAGCAAAGAGCCGGACGGCCCTTGATCTGGCCCGACGAGAGCGATCCATCAGCCAGGACGCGGGCCGCTCCGACGCACTCGGCCGCGCTTCCTCCCACCCGCCATTCTCCAAGCCGCCCTCCTCCTCGGAGTCACGCCTCAACGCCGCAAGTGCAGAGTTCATACCTCAGAGGGGAACGCGGGGCCAAAGGGCGGACAGAGTAGTCGTCGTCTGTGCGCGAAACGGCGACAAAGAAGGCCGTGCTGGGCTCGAGGACAAAGCCTATGGGGTGAGCTCTCATACAACGAAAGTAGTACCACTGAGGGACAACTCGAGACTCAGTCCATGGCGACTACATGATCCGTGGCGTCTCGCCGCAGGGGACTCGATCTTGCATGCGTGTACTCTGCGCAGGCAGGCTAGCATGCCTAATATGAGTACCACTACCAACTCTCTTCTCGCGCCTGATTGAGTCGTGACACGTACCTACCGACAGAACTGCTCCTCGTCACGACTCCTCTCAAGGGAAGAGAGCGATGGCAATCGAAACAGACGAAATTTATGAAAGAGGAGTTGGTAACACATGTTTTTTGAGGCAACTTTATTAGCCGCAAGAGGCCTTTGTAAGATCTATTGGATTCGAAAGTTAATTTCCTTGACGCGCGCGCTTCCACCGGCCCTCCAAGTGTCCTTTTTTTTTGTTTCTTGAACACGAGTTGCTGTACCTTATCCAGTCTATTTGATATCATTGTTTGCAGGACAAAAGAAAACAGCGCCAAGAAGATGTCAGAGCACAAAAAAAAAAGTAATGGCAGAGGCATTTTTACAACAATACAACAAAAACAAGAACAGATTAACCCCCATGAAGCTGTACCATTGCTAAGCTCCTCCCATAACTCTCCCCCCTCACCCCCATTAAGAAAACTCGCCAAACTGCCCATCATCAAAGCCCAAATGTTTCAAAGATCTCCTCTTCCGCTTCACATCCCCAACTGCACTACTCGACGGCGGCGGCGGCGGCGGCGCCAACGCAAACGACTGCAACGGTTTCGACAATTCCGTCTCCTGCGCCTCACTCTCCTCTTCCCCCTCACCCTCACCCTCACCTTGCTCCCGCCTCCTCCCCATCTTCTTCCCAATATTCACCGTAATTGTCTCGCCCTCCTTCAGACTATAATCTTTATCATCCGCAGCGCCAGCAGCAGCGCTATTCTCCCCTTCCTGCTCTGATGATGTCTCCCCGGTCCTGCCGCGCTTCTCCATCACCAGCACCCTCCTCACCTCCTGGAGCACGACCGCCAGGTCAAACGCCTCGGAGCGGTCCTCAAATCCAATCCCCAATATGGCTTTTCTCCCAGAGGGATCTCGTACCGTGAGGGCGAAGAATCGACTACTATCTAGGACGGGCTCCACGACCGCAGGATCGGTATATGGTGCTGCGGCGAAGAGTTGTCCACTGGCTGGGTCTTCGAGCACGAGATCGACTTTCAGATCAAGGGTCTCCTCTGAGGTTTCTGAAGCCGCTGTGCCGCCATCTGTGGCCCCTAAGGCTGAGGGGGGGGAGGATGACGTTTCGATTACGCGGAGCCGCGCTGTAAATATGTGACGTGCTGGGTCGGCGGTCCAGGATGAGGCGTTGTGGCCCTTGAAGGAGGCTAAGGGGGGGATGTTGTATACGTGGAGGGTGTTGGCGATGAAGAGGACGCGCTGGATTGCGTCGGCCGGGAGGGGTTGGTTGGTAGAGGGGTCGAGGAGGGTCATTTTGCGTGATGCCCTTTTTTTTTTGTACTTGAACGTGCCTCTTGTGTTTCTTTCTTTTCTGATATTTGTCTACTGATTCCCTTCTTCTTCTTCTGTGATTGCTTCTTGTATTCGGGCCAGGAGGATAGTGATTCGGATTCGCGGCGTGTTGTCGGCGTGTTGTCGGCGTGTTGTGTGTGTGTGTGTGTAGATGGGGGATCTCGTTTCGTACGGAGAATTGGGCGGCTTCCTTTATTTGTATAATGACATGAGTCGTGGAGAAGACGATTGCCAACTAGTCCAAACGCAAACAACACGTCGAAAGAATAAAAACAACGACAAAGGTGATTCTGTTCAGTTTCGGGGCTCTATTTTTGTGGCTTGACGATGACACAAAGGAGCGGTGGGGGTGGTGATGGAGATTGGGATGCCGGAAAGCGCCGTGCCAGAACTGTCGGTCCTTGCTCCGCTTTCAGTCAGCCGTCCTATCACGTCGCAGTTCTGATTATTTGTCATCGCCCTCACATTTTTCT
>SRPP01000321.1:0-29405 GCA_018360055.1 Claviceps monticola
GCTGTTAGGGCTACAGCAGGTTATACAGCCAAATCATAACAGAAGTGGGCGGACGTGGTCCGTGCACCGTTGCCGAGAAAATTGTGTAAAGGAGAGAGTTGCCGCAATTAGGTCCTCACGTCGCAGCCCAACGTACGGGGTAATCTTTCTGATCGTTATCGTTGTTGATGTTGCATTTCACCCAGGGACAGGGAAGATGCTTTGAGGAAGCCAACGGAACAATGCGACGAGGGGGAAAGGCATTCCGAAGGTGACTATCCACGAAGCCATGGCGGCGCTGCGCGGTTAAGCAGCCTCGTGAAGGGGAGCGAGGGATAGAAAACACCATGAATGGCATCTCGATCATGATTGCACCCGATACAACGAGTCATGGATGCGCGAATGCAGTCTGCGAGCACCAGGACTTCTAAGTTCTCACAAGTCCAAACTTCAGACTTCAGACTTCAGACTGCGGGATCTTCAGACTTTGGCGGGTGGAGCCATTCAGACTTTCATTGTGGGACTGCGGGGTCTCACAGTGCAGCATTCTGTGTCGCAATCTGTGTCGCAATCTGCGTCGCACATCGCCTCGTCGTGAACTCTGTTCGAGATCAAAGATGTTCCATCTGGATCCGCAACTCCAGCGCGTTCTCGGCGCTCGCCCATCTCGCCTGCCCTGAAAGACGTACTTGTTTCTATGTCTATCAGGTTTGTTTCATCGAGATGATTTGTTTCGGTTTAGATCTGGAGATGCAGAAGCGCCTCTGCCATGCGCGCCGATTTCAATGCTCCCAGTCGCATCAATCTCCACTCGACACCAACTTTGGAACGATTGGAACGTTAGCTCCCCGCCCGGCTCCAGCCTTTATCGCCCGTCCATACCTAGGTAGGCACGTATGTATCCTGATCAGCTGAGCAGTGAGCAGCAGGTATGTACATACATTCGTCTTGTCGTCGCTTGGTCAGCCAACAGTGAACATGGACCGCGATTCCCTACCTCTTGGCCGACACGGCTTGCGGGAGGGAGCATCGCGAGATGCTGATTACTCTCCCCAACTCTCCTGCATCTTTCCGAGACGTGGGCTAGGTGCAAAGCCCAGTGAAATACATACATAGCTATATTGGGATCCGCAGCGCTGCTTCTTGAGAAGATAGAAGCCAATGTCTACTCCGTAGATACATCCCCTTATTAATAAGGTTGGGACTCAGACCCGTTCGGCCCATCGCGATACAAAGTGCCGCTTGCTCCCACCCTCGAAACAACTCGCTCTTGTCGTATCCGTCCAAGGGCACACACGAGAAGCTGAGAACACACAAAGCCGTGTGCAGAAACCGATCGGTCGTCACTTGGGAGCCTTGGACCGACATCTTGGCAGACTCGTGTTGCCATGTCCAACCCGTTCTCCGGATCTGCAGGCACTTGACCCATCCCGTCCACCTCCCGACTACAGAGTAGAGTATGTACAACTAGATAGATACTTCCTAGTTCCCCCGTACACTATGACATTATTAACGCCTCGCCTTCGCCCGCCCCCATACGCAGGCTCAAGCACCACAAAACTTGGCTTTTGGTCGCCTTGCTCTACCTCGCACTTGACGGGCGTCTAAACTCTTCTCTTTCATCCCCCTCGATGACTTCGCCCCTTCTTGCCCCCCTCGTCGCCTTAATTCTGTCACACGCATCCGGACTGTACCTACATCTAGCGTCTCCATTTTAAACCTGCCCTGAATTGCGCTACGATCGCCTCGTGGTCTGCCTGTTCATGCAAGAAGCTCGACCTCTTGTGCCTTGGCGTGAATCCGGCCCCGACAGCAGCAAAGCGTCGCCGTTGGACTGAAGTCACGGTGATCACGATTCACCACAGTGCGCCAGCTACCGCTCCCGCACTCTTCTTATCCATCTACCCAAGTCCACACTTCAGTCATAATCTCCGGTCCGGCTCTCCCAGCTCGTCCATCCTGCGCCCGTGACGCCGACGGTTACGCAAGAGCAGCATTCCCTCCGATTCGACTTCTTCTTTACCATCGACATCCGCCCGGGAATCGCTGCTGATACCGGGTCCAGCCGTTTGTCTTGCCTCACCCCAGGTCCAGCCAGTCTCTGCCAGCCCAGACCCTGCGCTGCACGCACGAGCAGCCACGCACGACCGCTTCCAGGCAGCTTCCAGGCAGCTTCTGTGCAGCAGAAAGCAAGCGCCGCCCGCGCTGCCGCCACCCCTCTCCAAGCCGCCACGACCATCATTGTGCCTTCGACTGTGGCAGCAGCGACGTCATCAGCCAAACCTTGAACGTCTCCATTTTCTTGCAGCAACTCATATATCTTGGCTCTTCAGTCTTGACCTCGGCTTCGAATCGATTGATTGAGCGCGAGCCTGTCTGGACAATTTTTGCCGGACGCACGCATTCGCTCTTTCTTCTTTTGCCTTCCATCTCCGTCCGCGCTCGGCTCTTTCGTTGCGACCCGTCCAAGACGAGCCACGGGCAACCAGAGAAGAAGGTCAGGTCTGCAGTATTGGCCTCACCTTGCCCTTGCTCTGCCATCGAACAAGTACTTTATCATCATTGTCCTCACTTGGTCCGGCTGCACCAGAGAGAGGCACACCGCGACAAGCCTCCGCGAGTAATATTTCAGAAGCCTCAACACTCGCCACGCAGATAGTCTAAAGCTGCGGCTTCGCGATTCCATACGATCCCGATCCTTACTCACCACCGCAAACGGAGCAGGAGACACAGTATCGTCCGCAAACTTGTTGCCAATTGAAAGTAGGCACATAACTCCTTCTCGTGCTGGTTCATCGTTGTCAATTACTTACGGCCGACAGTTACATTATCCAACCCAACGATCTCTCTCCCCACCGCGCGCCGATGGGCAATCAAGCCTCCAAAGATGGAGGTGGTTCCTCCACGGGCAAGGGTTCCAGCTCTGATGCTCTACAGGCATATCCCTCCATCAGCAGGTCTGATACCAAAGAATCCTCACGATCTCTCCGCTCGTTTCGGTCCAAGATTCCTGGAAGCAATAGCAGCAAGTCTTTGAATACCGACAGCCCCAGGAACTCGACCTTGCTGGCTAATGGCGAATCTAGCGGCGACAAGACGCTCGACGCGGGCTCGGTTCGCTCTGGTCGCAGCGGTCGATCGAACGGCTCCAACAGGAATAGTCGCAGCGAGACTCCACATTTGAGGCACAACTCGACCGATATGTCATCGATGACAGATGATGGCAACTATGATGAACGGCCACCTCCTTCGCCAGGTCTTCCTGCTAGTGCCAAAGGCGCAGCTCACGATGTCTCCGCCGCACAGGCGTCGGGCGAGGTCGATCATGTTTCTGATCAGCCACCTACAGCTTCCAATGCTAGCGCCACGGCACACATGCAATCCCCCGGAGCCTCTATTCTCGTCAAACGAGACAGCGAGGTCAATAATGTTTTGGCCTCTCCTTCCATGGACTCTCCCGCAAAATTCGATTCCAACGGCGGCACTGTGGGCATGGCGGACATCAAGGACATGGACCTGGATGACTACATCAAGCGGTTGCTGGATGCTGGGTACGCCGGCAAAGTAACCAAGAGTGTATGTCTCAAAAATGCCGAGATTGTCGCCATTTGTCAGCGAGCACGAGAGGTTCTTTTGTCTCAGCCGGCGCTGCTGGAGCTGGACGCGCCTGTCAAGATTGTGGGGGACGTGCATGGTCAATACACGGATGTTATCCGCATGTTTGAGATGTGCGGGTTCCCGCCAATGTCCAACTACCTTTTTCTGGGCGACTACGTTGACCGAGGCAAGCAATCGCTCGAGACCATCTTACTCTTGCTTTGTTACAAAGTCAAGTTTCCCGACAATTTCTTCCTTCTCCGTGGCAACCACGAGTGCGCCAACGTAACCCGAGTCTATGGGTTTTATGACGAGTGCAAACGAAGGTGCAATGTGAAGATTTGGAAGACTTTTATCGATTGCTTCAACACGCTGCCTATTGCTGCGATTGTGGCTGGCAAAATTTTCTGCGTCCATGGTGGTCTTTCGCCTGCGCTGAGCCACATGGATGACATCCGAAATATCGCACGGCCAACAGATGTACCCGACTATGGTCTGCTGAACGACTTGTTGTGGGCAGATCCTGCGGACATGGAACAGGATTGGGAAGCAAATGAACGAGGCGTCAGTTATTGTTTTGGCAAACGCGTTATCACCGAGTTTCTTGCTGTACATGACTTTGACCTCATCTGTCGAGCACACATGGTAGTTGAGGACGGATATGAATTCTTCAACGACCGAGTCTTGGTAACCGTTTTCAGTGCACCAAATGTACGTTTTGTCCAGCCCCGTAATAGCAAGGTCTTCTGTTTCCTCGACAAGAAACTAACCATCTTTGGCAGTACTGTGGTGAATTTGACAATTGGGGCGCCGTCATGTCTGTTTCGTCGGAACTTTTGTGCAGTTTTGAGCTCCTCAAGCCGCTTGATTCCAGTGCACTAAAAAGTCACATTAAAAAGGGCCGTAATAAGCGACAACAAATGCTCAATAGTCCTGTAAGTGGTTACATGTGGGCCCTTGTTTCACTTTTTACTTTCCATGACCTCTGCTCTTCTCACTTCTTCCTCTTTCTCGTTTCTGTTCGGAGTTCGGCTGACCAATTACTACAGCCGGCCACCGTACAACCTCAGAGCGTACCTTAGGCTGGACTGGACATACGATGTCTTGTCTTTAGAGACTGCAATATCGATTCGGTGCACTTTCAGGAAGAGTCCGATCGACAGTCGAGCCGGAACTGTATCAAATCGTTCCGAACTGGCACTTGTCTGTCAAGAATGCGCTTGCCATGAGTTACGCAGCGAATGGAACCGCTTATCACGAAACACGCAGCCTGTCATTTCTATGGGGTGGCATCTTTATTCCGGCTTCAACCTGGTCTCGTTCTATTATCTGTTTTCTTATTCAATTTTTATTCCACATGTTTTCTCTAATTCCCTCTCAGCAAAAATGCCTCTATGAATCTGGAATGGTTCAAAGCAGGCATTTTCTGTTGCAGAATCGATGTATTAATGACAACGGTTTCAGAAGAGACTCTGGCCGGTTCAGTTCCCCGGGTATGCTTGGGGCTATTAGTCAAGTTTGGACTTTTTGGGGATTGACTTGAACCACATACGTTTGTCTCTGATACGTCATCGTTATTGGGTTCGTGGATAAAATGGAGTCGCCTCGGGATCGCAGTTGCACGACGCTCTGGGCCTATTCCATTTCTTTGGACTTGTACACCCGGAAATCACTATCAAAGAGTAGTATTGACTGCATCATATATGAAGAGATGGACTACGCGATGCTTGGCGCTCTATATAAGAGCAAGTTCCTTCGCCGGCGGAGTTTGGAGTATTTAGTTCAGACATCATGTTTTGTATCTGGAGTTGTATGACTCCACAAACTGCCTCATAATACATGTTTAGAGCATATTCGGCCCATGAACACATGATTGTTGCGCATGATTTGTAGAGTACAGGAAAAAGACACCAGATGTTTGGTGGCGTTGCGTGGCTGACCGCCTGCCTGACATGGCGAAGTGAAGCGGCAGAAAATATAGCGCAACGAGTCAACGACCACAAGGACAAAGCAGTTTTCCCCCATGCCTCCATGATACAATCACCAGTCGCATCCAACCCAATCATGCATGCCCAAATGTTACAAAAGGCATGCGCCCGGGCCAAACCCGAGGTTCACAAGACCGGCGTAGCCCTCCAAAACTACTTCCGCCACTTTTCCACCACGAACCGGCTCACCACCGACGACGACGACAACAACAACACCAACGCAGCAGGCGGCCCCCGACCAACTCCTCCCAACTCATCCGCCACCCAACGCTCCAGAGCCGCCACTCGCGAAATCAGCAACTTCCTCAAAGGCCGCGGACGAGGCCCCTCCGAAAACGCCCCCTCGTCTTCGCCCCTTTCTCCAAACGCATCATTATCCAAACCGAGAGTCATTGATGTCCGCAGTCTGCCCCGGAGTCTAGGCTCGCGCGGCCGCACGGGAACCTTCCGCAATCGCTTCGGACAGGACGGCCAACAAGGACAACAGCAACAAAGCGGTGGAAACTACACGGGTCAATCTTCCTCCTCCTTTGGCTCTGGGGGCAGCCGCTTCTCCCGCGGCTCTGGAGGTGGCAGAGGTGGCAGAGGTGAAAGGGGCGGTAGGGGCGGTAGGGGCGGTAGAGGCGGCCGCTTCGACAAGAACAACATCAAAAGAGATGGGGATGGGGAGGCTGACTATAAGAAGGACTCTGAGAATACGAGGCGCTGGGAGGCGAATCTGGAGATGGATGAGGATGAAGTGGCCTTTGATAGACTGATGCGGTTCCATAGTAAGACGGAGTATCAGCCTTCGTTTTCGCTCCAGTCTCTTGTGGAGTATGCGCCGAGTTTTCCGTCGGGAGAGGCAGGGAGGACGGCTATTGCGCTGGAGAAGCTGCAGGAGGCTGGGGGGGAGATTTCTACGGCTGGGGGGGAGGCTATGAAGGGGGCGGCGGGGTCTGCTGCTACTGCTACTGCTGCTGCTGCTTCTGCTGCTGTGGAAATTGATGCGCAGAAGCAGGATCAGGATAACACCACCGTGGAGGCCGCGGCGACAGAGGGCAGCAGTACCGGTGGTGGTGCCGAAGCAAAGACTCCCGACCTATCTGTGATTCAAGGGGTTGATGACGCGGTTCTTGAGAAGATTTACGAGCAGGCTGTCCAGGGAAAGCACGAGAAGATGGAGTTTGGGACGGGCCCGATGGTCACGTCGCGGAATCTGCATTTGCGGACTGGGACGTGGAATAGCGGTGCGATGGAAAAGTTTGAGGGCAAGCTGAAGGCTTTGGTTGGGGGGGTGAATGGCGCGAGGGGGGCGAAGAATTTGGGGAAGAAGGTTGAGGCGCGATGAGCATTGGGCATTGGGGTGGTTATGCTGCAATTTATTTTCATTCATATAAAACGTGACCCATGTATCTCTATTTTTCATTACGTTCCTAGGGTTGCAAAAACGGTGGGGGGGGGGGGATGGGGGGGATGGGGTTCATGTGTATAGATATGTGTGTAAAGATTTCAATGTTTACATTGGAGCTTGTGAAAGAAGGGTGTAACTGTGAGAAGAAGGATGCATTTTAACCTGCATTGATGATGAGAGGGGGGCTGGCTGGGCTTGTTGATCTTGATGTGGTTGGTGATACATAGCAGGTGCTGGTTTCGATGTATATTGTAGAGGTGTTGCTGTTGCTGTGTTTCGCTTAATCATACACTCAATTTTGTCCCCCCCCCCTCGTTACCTACTCGATTAATCTATCTGATTTGCCAGTCCTATCCTGCTTTGCTTCGTATTGCTTTGTTCTGCCTACTCTGTCTGCTCTGTAGTGTAAAAGTGTCACCGTCACCGTGTATTAGATGATGTAAGGGGAAGAGGAAGAAGATGGACGTATCAGACATAGAAACTCCCCTTGGGCTAGATAAGGGTGTTCCTCGTGCGCGGATACAATGGCCCGGTTGGGATCTTGGTCTCGTTACTGCGTGATACTGACGATATGCAGGTGCATGACTGGCCATATCACAGCGACTTCTTCCCAGCCATCTTTGCAATATGCTAATAAATAAATGCCTACATGAAAGACCCCGTGTACTCAGCCCGGCTGCTATCCTTTCCAGTCTGACTTCTATAAAGATCTTGTGTGCACTGGCAGATCATACATTAATGAAGCATCTCTTCTACCTCCAAATTGTACATAACGAGGAAAGTCAAACCCTTCCCTACCTCTCTGCCTGCTGTAAACATGCAGAGCCTCACTCATCACCTCTGGATTGCTTCCACATTACCTCTCCAACTGCTTCAAAGCCTGCGCCTCCTCCGCAGCAATCTCCTTCATCTTCTCATCCAGCACCTTCTGCAACTCCTTCTCCGCCTTGTACACCACATCCTTCAGCACCGTTCCCTTCTTAGCCCACCCCTTAAGAACCTTGTCATGCCGTGACCTCCCCTGGCGGATCTTCTCCTTCCACCCTTGCGTCACCTCCTTGACACGCCGGATGAGATGCTCCTTGCGCTCCAGCTCCACCTTCATTAGCAGCTCCAGATCATTATCCTCACTTCGCTGAGGCTGCTGGTTGTAGTCCTTGCTCGCCTGGACGGCCGACATGATGGGCTTGATGTACTCCCGGTCATTGACGAGGAGGGATATAGTGCGCCCAGAGCGGGGCACCACCTGCGCGAGCTCGCGGAGCGGGAACGTCGTCGTGGTCTTGTGCGCACCATTAGCCCCTTCGGATGGTTTGACGGTGACGGGCAGGGCGCCTAGATTGTCGGGGTTGAAGCGACCGCCGTGGAGAACTGTCTGGAGCTGCGCTTTGAAGTGCGCATCTGTTGCGGCGAAGACGGCAAGGAGGGAACTGAAGTCGAGGGGTTCTTCGGGGTTGGGCGCAGATTTTTCGGCTGCAGATTCAAGAGACGAGGATGTGTTGTTGGAGCCTCGGGGTGGGGAGTTTGAGGCTGGTGCAACCTTGCGCTTCTTGAAGGTAGGGGGCGATGTGTGGAAAGCTCGTAGTGCGAGGGATTGTCGCCGCTGCTGCTGCTGCTGCTGCTGCTGCTGCCGCGGGATGGAAATTGAGATTGGTCTGAGTTCACTGGTTAGCTTGGCTGGATGCTTGGCTGGATTTCTTTTGGGTGGTTGTTGCTGTCATTGACGCGAAGAGCCTTCGGGTGTGTTTTGATGTCAAATCAACTTACGCTTCAACTGAAACTGTGAGACCGAAGAATCGGCGGACGAGCAGACTGCGGCTAGAGAGCGCCATGACGGAATATCGCTGTCGTGATCTTGAGTTGGAAAGTTGAAGGAGATCTTGATGGAGACTTGTGTTGGTATGAGTTGCACGCGTCACGGGACCGTCAATCAACGCGACGCGACTAAATATGAGTTTTGACGACGAGCTAGCAGGAAGTCAACACAACAACTCAGATACGCTGCCTCGATGGCTCAACTTCTTCAACAAAGACTCCTATTTTGTTCCATTGCATTCAAGGTCGTATGCTAATTATGGATATCTTCCTCCTCTCTCCCTCTATGGCCGAAGCCCGAGTGGTGCAAACGCCCGGATGATGCAAACGCCCGAATGATGCAAACGCCCGGATGATGCAAACGCCTGGGTGGCTACACACTGCACAGTGAGTCACATTCAATGATATGTACATACCACCACAGTAGCCTCGTTGGTTCGTCGTTTGGCATGGTGTAACCGCGTGCATTTTGTGCGTTTCTTTCCCCAAATATACCCAGGTGGTGTACTGAGCTTGACTGGCATTAGGCAGGCTGAGGGACACACGTATGTGTGATACTGCGTGTTCTTCTCTGTTGCAACCCAACTCAAAAGCTTAAATGGTTCAACGACCAAAGCTGATGAAGCAACATCGAAAAAGAAAATTGAGAAGAGTTGACATCTACAAGAGTATACAAGCTCATCACTGGCGACTCGATGATTGGAAAAAAATGAAAAAAAAAGAGGTCTGGTCAAAAAGCTTTGCTCGTACTAGGGTTCGAACCTAGGACCATTTGCGCTCAGTATGAGTTTGTTTCATGTAAGGCAACTATGCTACCACTGCACCATACGAGCTAACTTGTCTCAGATGTTACAATATTAGCTATATATTAGTAGCAAAATTTACACTGTAGCGTCGAGAAGATACACCGCGGGCGAGAGAGGCATCGAGAGAATGGGATCTCGGCTCTCGAATAGACAAGTACTACAAAGACCAATCCAGTTTAGCCTGATAACAAGCAAAACACGTTCAATAAAGTCACATTCAACATAACCCCCCCCCCCCATAAAAGAGGCAAAGATGTCAACACCACGCGCTTACATCACTGCTGCAAGAAACAGCCTGAAAATACATACATACCAAATTCATAACCTCAGCAGTCATAATTTTATACCACACCATCATCTCGATATCCCTCCCAAGCAATCAAGATGATTCCTCACCCTGAAGAGGCTGGCCCATTCCACCAAACGTAATCATCTTGGTCACCTGATACTCCCCAATCCCATACTTGGACCCCTCCCGCCCAAATCCACTCTCCTTGACACCACCAAATGGAGCCGCCGGATCGGATATAATACCCGTGTTGACACCAACCATACCAACTTCCAACGCCTCAGCCACTCGATACACGCGCTGCAAGTCCCTCGAGAAGAAGTACCCAGCAAGACCAACATCGACCTTGTTAGCCAGCGTAACGACCTCAGCCTCAGTCTTGAAGGGGAAGATGCCAGCCACGGGGCCAAAGGTCTCTTCCGTAGCCATGGCCATGTCGGCGGTCATGTCGCGTATGACGGTGGGCTGGAAGAAGTTGGCACCCAGATCCGGTCGCTTGTGGCCGCCCGAGACGACCTTGCCGCCCTTGGACTTGGCGTCTTCGATGTGAGCCTCGACTTTGTCGATGGCGCGGCCGTGTATGAGTGGGCCGTGGGTGGTGTCCTCGTGGAAGCCATGGCCGACCTTGAAGGCGTTGACTTTTTCGGTGAATTTGTGGACAAAGTCGTCGTAGATGCCCTCTTGGACGTAGAGCCGGTTCGCGCACACGCAGGTCTGGCCTGTGCCGCGGAATTTGGAGGCAATGGCACCGGCGATGGCGATGTCGAGATCGGCGTCGTCAAAGACGATAAAGGGGGCATTACCGCCGAGCTCCATGGACAGTTTCTTGAGCGTGTCGGACGACTGCTTCATGAGGAGCTTGCCGACGGCGGTGGAGCCGGTAAAGGACACCTTTTTCACGGTTGGGTCGGTGGTGAGCACTCGGCCGATCTCAGGTGTGTTTTCGAGAGTCGTTACAACGTTGACGACGCCCTTGGGGATGCCTGCTCGATGGCCCAGCTCTGCGACGGCAAGGGCTGTGAAGGGTGTTTCGCCGGGGGCTTTGCAGACGACGGTACAGCCCGCGGCCAGCGCAGGCGCAACTTTTCGTGTAATCATGGCGGCGGGGAAATTCCAGCTTTGGATCAATCAGTTTCATGGGCTTAACTCAAGGTACATCCACACGAGCAAGCCCAGACTCACGGAGTTATCAAACCACACACACCCACGGGTTCCTTGACCGTCCATACGCGGTTTCCAGGCACTGTCGCAGGGATTGTGTCGCCGTATGTACGTGGAGCTTCCTCGCTGAACCACTCGAAAAAGTTGGCGGCATAGGCGGCTTCGCCCTTGGCCTCGGTGACAGGCTTGCCATTCTCCCAGGTGATGAGTTTGGCAATATCGTCTGCATTTTCCACCATCAGGTCGTACCACTTGCGAAGCAGCTTCGCGCGCTCACGGCCGGTGAGGCGTCGAAAGGCGGGAAACGCAGAGGCAGCGGCCTTGATGGCCAGCTTGGTATCCTCGGCGTCGCATTCAGCTACCGTGCCAATGAGGGTACCGGTAGACGGATCTAGCAATAGTAAGTCACATGTTGTAGAATCCACTACTTGCGACTATGGGTAGGGCAATTGTACCGTTGACCTTGAAAGTCTTGCTCGACCTGGCTGCTTTCCATTCACCATTGATGTAGGCGACATTCTGCTTTAGCAGCGACGGGTCTTTCAACTAGGTCGACGTCAGAAGAGGTGCCAATAGACAGATGACCACTCACGAAGCTGTCTTATATCGGAAGTCTAGGACGGCTGCTGGCAAGAAGTGACAGCTGGTGAAGTCGCACCTGAGGAGGCATTGTGGAGGCGCGTCGAGACAAGATCAACGAGATGGTGGGAGAGACACGCTTGGACGTGGGAGCTGCGAGTCTCTGCAACAAGGCCATTGGGAGGCTCAGCGATGGACAGGCCTCGTATACGCGACTCTTGGATTGAAATTTGATAGGCAATGGGAGGCTGATGGCTCCATGAGCAATCTGGGAGATGAGAAGACAATGATGATGCCTGAAGCTCGGCAGAGAAGCCAGTTCTACAAGGGTAGCCATCAGATGTCGCCAGACCGGGGAAGAGGTCACATGCGGGGTTCAATGGGGTCGGGTCGCCCCTTGATCCAATCACGCAGTCAAGCCACTGACCAAGAATTCATTTCACTGCAACGCAAGATTCCAATGCTCTGTGACAAATCTGTGACGAATCTGTGACGACTCGACGCTCGCGTGATTCGTGAAGCTTTCTGGGAATACGATAGGTACCTGCTATGTAGATAGACTACCTGTTACAATAGGCAGCCAGGTACACACGCGCCGGTGTGTACCTCCCTGGTACATGGGCAGGTACCTACCTAGCTCCCGAAGGCCCCGCTCATCCCGAAAACGTTGGCTTCCGGTGGAAAGCCGCCGTTGTTACGCGCAGGGGCGTCTATCGAGATATTGATACACAATCACATCCACGCGTTATCACAACGCGCCTTCGGGCCTCCATGGAACACAATCTGGTGGCAAAACACTTCAGTCCCATCTCTCAAACTCTCCCTCCATCAAGGATCATGTCTCGTCTGCGCCGCCGGTGCCGAACTCGCGCGACGTGACCTCGGAATCGCATAGGTCCAATCAGCCCCCCATTTCCGTTGCAAAGACAGCGGCCGAGCCCGTTTCGCAGCATTCTCTCCAAGATTTCGAAAGACACTAGGTAGTAGGAGCGCTGATTTAGCGCTACCGCGGCAATGTTCAGGAAAAGGGCTAGCTTGGAGGTAATAATCAACGTACTACTGTGCCCTTGGTTTCGACACCTTGAACACCTTCAGTTCCACCTCGTTGGGATCAACCTCGGGGACCGCAAAGCAGTGAATATCGAGAACATAGTACATGATGTATGGAGAGCCCCCGTCGATGCAATAGTTGAGCATGTAGTCGTCGTGACCGTGGCGGAGGTTCTGCGATGCGAAGAAGGCGGTAATCACCGCCGCAAAATCGGAGCTATACTCATCGAGGCATATCAGGATGACGCGTTGCGGCGTCGTGTGATTCATGGCGACCAGAGAGAATCGTTTTGCGTAGGGACTCGTCAGCCACGCGAACGAGGCGACACTCACGTCGAGGGCGCAGGTGTCAGGGATAGATAGATCATTTCCATCGGGACTGGCAGGACTGGCAGAGTAGGGGAAGAAAGTAATGATTAAATGGGAGAATGGAAATGAGACAGATAGATGTCACGTGTCAACGCGAGGTGAGTGGTGTTGTGTTGTTGTTGATGCGTGTCCGAGGCTCAATGGAGTGGCAGCTGGAGTACAGCTATGCATTATGCGCATGTACAACTACACATCGGGAGCGCTCAAGATCACTTTGGGCGATGCGAATGGCCCGGTGGCCCGCTCTCGACCAAGGCAAGATGACTGATTGGATGGAGAGAGTGAAAAACGTCAGACGGACGTCAAGGTCAAGATATTGTTGGGGGTTGGTCCCGTCGCGGCTGTGCGACAGGACTACGGGTCTTCGGATGACGGCCCAGGCCGCCAACATCTCGTTCCTTTCTACGGAGTAGTCTCGCGAGTCGCATGGGAGCAAAACCCGCTTTGAGATGGGGCCGTTTGAGTTTGGGGTTTGGCGCTTGGCGCGATTACCAGGTACAGATATGTATTTATGTACTCCGTACCTACCTACATATGCATTCGACACGTGCAATGGTCTTGCCGCTTGCGTGGCATACGGAGTACAGGGTGTAGTATGTACTGAAAAACACGGCCCACTACCCACGCTCGGCGTAGGTAAATTTACCTCAGTAACGTTGTGCAATGAGTGCGTCTTTGCTGTCGAGTTCAGAACACCCAAACACAAAATGACGACTTGAGTCAATTTGAACACTTCCATGTAAGCTAGCCGACGGCAATTCTTCAGCTCTTTCGCAACGAAACGCATTTGTAGCGGCAACTCGTCCTGCTGTTGCAAGATAGAGGGCCTCTAGGTATCTCATTCCAAGGTGTTGTGCGGGTACGGGGTACATGTTGGAGAACGGAGCCGAGACTTGGGATACAAATTCTAGCCTGACATTATTGCTTCCTCTCGCCTCGTGATGAGCGTGTGATTGCCTTCCCACAGACAGGCTAGGCACCTCGGGCCCCTCGGGGGCCGTCGGGGCGCTCCTGAGACATCATGTTACTCAGGAATGGGAACCGACAACCAGACGAGCACCAGTAGAGCGTGGTCAAGAAAAGGCCTCCTCATAACGATCCTTTGTCCTTCAAGTCGCGTCATTGCCTACCAGCGTCGTAGCGGTTTGCCCTGACCGCGAGTCTTGCTGTTGTCACAAGGGAAGTTGTCTATCCAGGGTACGGAAAGCCTGCGTCCTCGGCGTGAAGGGTGATTCATGGACCGCCCCGGGCGAAGTCATGGCACGCAGCTCCCAGGTCGATCGCTCTTTGGGATTCGAGAAAGTGGAGAAACCGTCGTCATCGTCTTCCCTCGCGTCGGCATGGGGATTGGGCATCATGGCCCAGATGGAAAAGCCGAGGTTGAGCAGATATATGACACTGGTTTCATCATCAGCAATGCGGATTTCTTCTCCCTTTGTGTGTCTCAGTCTCTCTATATTTCGTTTTCTGCCTTGTGTTTATCGCTACTTGGCCCGCCCTGAGAACGTGACACGACAAGAATAAAGAACAATGGAGCGACAGAATACTTACAGCATGTAGAGTGTGATGAAGAGAGATGCCTGCGCTATTTGGCACGTTCTATACTTGCCATACCGCCTGGCCAGGTCGCAACCCTGGCGGAAATACCATGCCGCAGGGGCGGGATATCGGGCATCTGCGTAGTCCGGCCCAATCTGGCCGTACGTGCTCACAATGTAGAGGGCTACCATGGCGCAGTTGATGACGGTAGCAAGAAGGGGGACCCAAAGCTTCATGATGAAGGACACGAGCTTGGCCAGCAGGAAGAAGAGCGACAAGATGGAAATGGCGACATTAAAGTCGGTGAGACTGGATGTATACCAAGCATTCGAGTCAGTTGACCTGGGCAAAGAACGTCCTGAGACGATTGTTAACAACTCACGTATGTGACCAGATGAGTGGTATGGCTGGCAACGGCTGGTAGTTTGCATACGCGTACAAAACCATATTGGGATTGGAGTTGAGCTTATTCTCGAATCCGATTTTCCACATGGCCGATCTGTACATATCTGGCTGTGCGATGCCGAATATAACGAGAATAGGAACCAGGCCGATAAGCTCTAAAGGCATAAGCCATGCTGTACCTTTTCTCGCCGATTTGGGCCATGCTCGTCGGAGGATGCGGTAGGAGTAGAAATCCCGCGATAGAATGGAGGGCGCCTTCATGTTGTCTTTGACTTGCGTCGCGTGGGCGTGTGCGATCTTCGAGGCCTTTTTGCTGCTGCCGTAGAGTCGTTCCAGGGGACGGAATCCTCAACGCCGAGTTCGATTTGAGTTGTTTTCCGCGGTGAGCACCTCTTTTCAACCCATTCGAGAAGCACACAGGCAACGGTTGACAGCAGAAAAAAAGTCTTCAATCGTTGGTTCCAGCGTATGGCCAAATACGTTGCAAGATGCAAAGCAAGCAACGCCTTGGGGATGACGCTACTTAAAAGACGTCGACTCCATGTTCCCAGCCATGCTCGCGAGGTTGGGATGGAACACCTGAGTGAGGGCAATGCAGCTTGTCGCAGCTTGTCACACTTAAATGGCCAATGAGAAGCATCAAGTCAGTCGAATAAGCGCCCGTGACGGCATGTTGCGCTTGATTGGCTGGGTGGGACGTTGGAAATGCAGGCTGCAGCGCATTGGATCGACGGAGTACAGGAAGACATCGTTAGCAGCTTGAAGCTCTATGAAGTACGAACACCACTTGTGTGCTGCCGTACAGCGAGAATAGGTAGGCCTTTCTCTTAGGTCTCGACTCACGATTGATTCTGGGGGTTGAGAATGCGAGAATGAGGATTGAGAATTCGATGAACAACCAAACTTCAAACACCCCAGATTGCGCCGCATGTGATTGGCTTAGCTCCATGGGAGACGTTTCTCCGGAAGCTCTGGTATCTGTCCGCTTTGGTGGACCTTCATCAGTACGCACGGGCCCTTTCAAGTTTCGACCGACAAACAGCGGAAACTTACAAGCAGCTACGAATGTACGCGGATGGCATTTGTCAGCTTCGCGCGAGCAGTGACTTGTCGAGTCAAAGGCGTCGTTTCGGCCCGTTACTGCGGTGCAGGCCTACTCTGGGGAGGCGCTTGCAACTATGTATCCGTATTCCAGACTGTGAAGAGACAACAAGATGGAATGTATGTAATAGGTACGCCCACACGGCTGCATAGAATAGAGCTGTACATAAAAATGATGCGGTTTTTAGGTTATGCATAAGATACATATATATGTATGTACATATGTACATACTCCGCAGAGCAAACGAAAGACAAGCCTTTCTGGATTACGGAGTAAGGTAAGGTTATGTAGTTGTACTAGCGCCCGCGGTGCACTGCAACGTCATTATGGAGCCAAGTCCAAGTATGTACTCTGTACGGAGTAACTACGTATCGGCTTGCCACAATCCGGGAACGCAGCCCTTGTCTCGCCTCTCGCAACATCCCCCCCGACGAATGTCAGACCGCATCCCCGTCTCTCAATCTCCAGTCTCCGGGTCGGCCGCAGCGTTGTCGCCCTTCTCGTCCGCGCAGCAGGGTCCCACAGCTTTGTTCCCAGGTCCCAGACAAAACAACCCCGGCTTCTTCGCCTTCCAAGCCGCGTTGAAATCATCCCAACATTTGCATACTGTACTCTGTACCTGCCTGCTCTTTCATCTGAAGAACACCCTGGCAAGGGCAAGGCATTCGGATCTCGCAACGGCTCGGCCAGCGACGCTCGCGCGGCATCCGAGGCCTGTCTGGTCGCAGCCCAATTCCTCCGTACGGCGTCAACTGGCTCATTCTCGACGATGGGCACGACGTGCTAGGCGTCACGGCCGTTCTGTGCTTCCGGTCAACCTTTACACGGCGTATCGAGTCCAAGCCATTGTACCTCTTGGCCGCATGCGAGAGTCTGCCAGGCACACGCCCTCCGCTGCTGTTATGGAACCAACTCACTACAAAAAGGCTCGGATCGGGTCTTCACCTCCTCGGCGTTCTGACATGTCTTCCGCCACCTCATGTCCTGCACCGCCATTACTGAGTCGCGATGGACCGCATTCACCTCTATTCTTCTCTCACAGCCCTTCCAGGATGCCGGGCCGACCGGCAGGCTCGCCCGCAAATATCAGCACGAGCATGCTTTCTCGAAACACCGAAGGCGTGTCCAGTCAAGTTACCACGGTAAAACTGCCTTACGCCAATATGAATTCCATGAGCTCCGTCATCTCTGGAAGTACCGCCACAGGCAGTCTTGGCTCCTCTGTCGATTTGTCCATTCCGACTCCCAGTCCAGAGGCTCGCCTTGCGTCCCCAAGCCTTGCTCAGATACACAATATCGGCGCCATCGAACTTGTGGAGCAAGATGAGAGGCCAACGTTTGTCATTGACCTGCTCAACGCAATCCAGTCGAAGGCATCGGGGCCGCACCTTCACATTCTCTATTACAACGCTTCGCTGCGCTTGTCACAAGATGTGATGAAACTCATTGGGGGCGAACCGGATGAGGTTGGTGTCGCCGGTAGCTACGACCGTTTCATTTCCTGGGCAACCTTCCTACATACCGGAAGAACCAGCCACGACTCAACGTCGATAACTTCTCATGTATACGGAGGTCTAGAATGGACGTGCACCACCATACGGCAAAGATTTCGCTTCATCAGCACCACACCCAACCGCTCGAGACCATCCTCTTTGCGCCCCGGCTCGCCTCTCTCTCTTGCTACCGAGACCGTGGCACTTGCTCGAAGATGCTCGCTCATGTCTCGACCAACGTCGATGACCCCGGCAGTTGACCCTGTCGAGCCATCTTTCATTCCACCAGACTACTTTGGCGACGCTGTTGCCCGTCAGCGAGACGAAGATGCCACAGACGAAGACGTCGCCATATTTAGCCTGCCAGAAAGGCACATGCTTGATCCTGCTGCGCCATTGCGTCACCCTGACGAATTCACGAATCAGGTGTTACAGTCGCAGCCCACGAAGCAGTTTTTCGACTGGACCAGACTGCCTCTAGATGACAGTCTTCCAGAGCACATCAAGTTTGCCAAAACACGGGACTGGGCTTCCACGCCACTGGGGCCCATGGCTGATTGGTCGGCCGACTTACGAATCATGTCTAGCATGGTGATGGCTACGCCTCACCCAGCTGCCATGTATTGGGGACCAGATTGTGTAATCATCTACAACGAAGCCTATATTTCACTAGCGGGCCAAAAACATCCGCAATTGATGGGCAGCAGATACCAGGATGCGTGGGCCGAGATTTGGGATGAGATAAAGCCTGTGGTGGATAATGCCTGGAAGTCTGGAGAGTCGACCATGAAGCACGACAACCGCCTATTCATCAAGCGGGACGGCTTTCTCGAGGAGACCTTTTTCTCTTGGGCTATGATGCCCCTCATTGGCTCGGAAGGAGAAATTGTTGGCTTGTACAACCCCTGCTTCGAAAATACACGTAGAAAGGTCAACGAGAGACGCATGCACACGTTACGAGAGATTGGCGAGAAAGTGGCTGCCGCAACAACGGTAACGGCATTCTGGCCTCAGCTGCTTGCTGGCCTCGACTACAATGAGTTTGACCTGCCCTTCGCCTTGGTCTACTCGGTCAAGGAAGATACGGACAGTGAGGCGTCTTCACTCCACTCTAGCAGCTTGGCTCCGTCGCAACTAAATCTCGAGGGCTCCCTTGGTATATCAGCCAACCATGTAGCCGCTCCAGCCATTCTAGACTTCAAATCTTCGGATGACGGATTCGCCCCGTACATGCGCCAGAGTTTGTCCACGGGAGGATCACCTGTCGTTCTATCCGCAAAGGCGGGTACCTTGCCGACTCACCTGCTGCAAAATATTGACTGGCGCGGAAGTCGTCACCCGTGTACTACGATTGTCGTGTTCCCTGTCATTCCAACTACGACCAAGGAAGCCGTTGCAGGCTTCATTGTCTTGGGAGCCAACCCTCGAAGGCCCTATGACGATGACTACCAACTTTTCGTTCAGCTACTCTCGCGGCAGCTGGCTACATCACTGGCATCTGTTGTCCTATTTGAAGAAGAGATCCGGCGCGGGCAGCGGGCGGCACGATTAGCCGCGCTGGATAAAGAGGAACTGTCGATGCAGTTGATTGAACGAACGCAACAAGCGACCGAAAGCGAGTACCGATTCACCCGCATGGCTGAGTTCGCTCCAGTCGGCATGTTCATTGCTGATGCGCATGGGGCAATTAATTACTGCAACGACATGTGGTGGCAGATATCGAGGCACATACGCTCTCAGGACGCAGAAAGCGACTGGATGACGAGTGTGCGAAACGAGGATAGGCCGCTTCTGGAAGCTGCGTGGGCCAGGCTGATTGATGAGAAAGTAACCATCTCCCTCGAGTTCCGCTTCAATTGTTCTCAGCAGAATGATGGCACCATGATTGACACGTGGGTACTGCTGAGTGCGTTTCCTGAAAAGAATCCGGACGGGACATTGAAGTCGATTTTTGGTTGTATTACCGATATCTCATCCCAGAAATGGGCCGAAAAGGTTCAAAACGAGCGCCGCGAGGCGGCTGTGGAATTGAAGAGACAGCAAGAGAATTTCATTGACATTACCAGTCACGAGATGCGAAATCCACTATCGGCCATTCTCCAGTGTGCTGATCAAATCGTCAGTAGCATCTCATCATTCGACAGCCACGGCCAGAGTACGGAGGTCAGAGAACTGCTGGAGGGATGTCTTGATGCGGCGAATACCGTCAACCTTTGCGCCAGTCACCAGAAGCGCATTGTCGACGATATTCTGACACTCTCTAAACTAGACTCCCACTTACTTGCTGTCACGCCGGCCGATGCACAGCCCTTCAAGGTCGTGCAGTTAGCCCACAAGATGTTCGAACCTGAGCTGGTGGCGCACGACATTGAATTTGAGTGCACCGTCGACGAGAGCTTCGCGCGATACGGACTCAGTTGGGTCAAGATGGACCCCTCCAGACTGAGCCAGGTGCTGATCAACCTGATGACGAATGCAATTAAGTTCACCCGAGGCCGCGAGCACCGCAAGATTACAGTCAAACTCAGTGCGTCCAAGGATATCTCAGAGGTCACCAATACTGGCGTGCTGTATTTCGATAAGAATGAATCACAGCGCGCTTCAGACATGGATATTCACGACACCAAGGAGTGGGGTACGGGAGAGTTAATTAATTTGCATTGCTCTGTCGAAGACACCGGGCCTGGCCTAGCTGAAGAGGAGATGAAGCTGCTCTTTCAGCGTTTCCAACAAGCCACGCCGCGCACGCACGTCCAGTATGGCGGATCTGGACTGGGTCTCTTCATCTCGCGCATTCTTACCGAAATGCAGGGCGGGCAAATTGGCGTCTCCTCCAAGAGAGGCGTCGGAAGCACGTTCAACTTCTACATCCAGTGCCGCAGATGCCTCGACCCTCCTGCACAATCCGAACCCTCCGAACCCAAGCCTTGCTCGAGGCCCGCGCGCAGGACAACCCCTACCATTACAGCGTCGAACCTCGAGCCCACGCTCATCTCCTCCAGATCCGCCACTATAACTCTTCCTCGCAGCAAGGCCCCCTCACCCAATCCCACCCGCTCCATCTTTGATGTGCTCATCGTCGAGGACAACATTGTGAACCAGAGAGTCCTGCAGAGACAGCTGCGGCAGTGTGGCAACAATACCTTTGTGGCGAACCACGGGTTCGAGGCGCTACAAATGCTTCAGAAGACGAGGTTTTGGGCTGGCCAGGAGCAGAGCGGGGTGGATATTTCGGTGATTCTTATGGATTTGGAGATGCCCGTCATGGATGGGCTGACGTGTGCGCGCAAGATTCGTCAGCTCGAGATGGAGGGTACTTTGTTGGCGCACATTCCGATTATTGCGGTGACGGCGTATGCGCGGCCGGAGCAGATTGAGAGTGCTAAAGCCGTAGGCATTGTAAGTGCGCCCTGTTCACGATACTTGATTCTGTCGCCATGCTCGGTCGTTGCTAACGGTGGTACGTTGCTAACGCGGACTTTTCTAGGACGACGTTATATCGAAGCCTTTTCGTGTGGTGGAGCTTCTGCCCAGGATAGAGGAGCTTGTTAACAAGTACAAGAGTCTTTCCGTGCGGACTTGAGCATAAACATGAGCATGAACTCCATGTCGTTTGCTAGCGTTGCTATGATGCCGTTTGCACGGTCTTTTCTGTTCATATTCCTTATACTCACTCTCGCCTATAATGCCATGATGGCATCACACCGTTCTGCAGACCCATTCTCACGAGCTTCGGCATCAGGCACACCAGCACCACTACTATTGCTGAGCTTTCGGAGAAGCAGACGAACCGTACACGCCATGAATACTCGCCTATGATTAATCCGACACCAATCATCAAAAACTCTACTTTTTCCGAGCAAAGGGGTGCACTTTTTCTACGTACGGGCTCCTGGAACATGGTGTTTTTTACCTTGGGATACCCTTACTCTGGCTTGGCTGCTTTCTTTGGCTGCACTTTGCTAGCCAATCTTGGCGCTCTGGATATCCATTTTTTCACACCGGCGAACGGGCAGGCAGGTAGTTTTTTTTGTTTTTGTCTTTGTTTTTTTTAACCTCTTTTGTATGCTTTACCAGTCTTGGAATAAAGGCTAGGTGAAGAGGAAGGACGTATATGTAGCCTGCTCCCAATGTACAGATGGGGCAGGGAGGGCAGGGAGAGCAGGGGCAGGGGCAGGCTACAACTCATGTTTGATCATAGTTTACATCTACATAGCCGGATTTGGGTGTCGCTGGCCGTGGAGTTGAGGGGAAACAATAGCATGAAACGAATTTAGCTGGCCAATGTTTGCTTCTTATGTATAGACAAGGAAAGGTCAGGAAAGGTCAGGAAAGGTCAGGAAAGGTCAGGAAAGGTCAGGAAAGGGACGGGAGTTTTCTGAGCGCAGAGTGTCTATTTTAGCTGGCTTGCTATGTACAATACATTCACCGTCCCCATCCATTTCTTCCATCCTCCTCCTCCTCCTCCTCCTCCTCCTCAAAAACCATGTATGTCCTTCCCAGCATCCCATCCACCTCACATTCACAACATGGTGCGCACCTACTATACTCCGTCCTCCGCACTCCGTACCGTAGGCTAGAGGAGTTGCCACATGCGGGCGAGGCTTGGTCTCGTGCCCGCCTCCCCTCCGCGTGACATGCTTGACTGACCTGACTTGACGCCTTGGCATGCATCCCGATTCCCGACATTTCATCCAGCTTTCATCAGCGCTCCATCAGCTGTTCCCAATTCCACATGTATTGTAACATACTCTAAACGTGGCCAACATGGTGCTACATCACGCCACATGTTAGCCAAGTTCTTCGTGGGTGTACTTGGAGGAGGGGGCGTGTTGCTGACATCACGATGCTTTAGATGATGGATGGATGATGACGCGACGCAGCTGGAACTCCTGGAAGCGGAGAGAGTAGGTAGTGTACAGACTATGGCGCTGGCACGCGTGGCGGCGTGGGGTCAGCTGTTGCAGAAACTCCACACGAGAAAAAAGGTTTCATCGTCGCAGTCGGCATCGTGGATGTTGGCGGGAACCAACAGCGGTATCAAGTCATCGACAGAGGGCAATTTCGAATGCATCATTGTATCTTGAATTGACATACAGCAGTGGTATTATTAGGTATTACTATCATCTCCTCCATCGGGTATCGAACGAAAACAGCGAATGCAGTATACTAGTTGGTCCATGACGGTTCTCTCTCCATGAGATTGGCTATCATTCCTTTTTTTTTGACACGCTGTATAGCGTATACGGGGATTTTGTGATTTTTGATAAGACAACAATAAAAGGAAAAGTGGTATCAATGAAAGCAGCCTTGACAGGGTATCTTGCGAACAAATGCAGAAACCTTCCTTCCATGCCCAACAACCCTCTCGTAAGATGAATTAATGTGAAATAATTATTCGGTTTGGTGTTTCGGTTTTTCTTTTTTCAAGTCGTACACGTCACGAGCATCACCGGCCCTCTAGGCAGCAGCAGTGGCGACGGCGGGGGCAGCAGCCTCAGCATGGGTCTCAGCGGCTGTCTCGGCAGCAGCGTCGGCAGCAGCGGCCTCCTCGACAACGGCAGGGGCAGCGGCCTCCTCCTTGACAGTCTCCTCGGCAGCCTTCTCCTCGGTCTTGCCGCCGGTCTTGCTCTTGATGGTGGCGCGGAGCTTGGAGAAAGGGCTCTGGGTTTCACGCTTCTCCTCACCCTCAACGGGGGAAGAGGCCTTCTCACGACGACCGAAAGCAAAGGGGAGCGAAGACTTGCGCTTCTCCTTGACATCCTTCTTAGCAGCGGGCTCAGCGGCCACAGTGTTGTCGGCGGCGGCGTTCACCTCCTCAGCGTTGATGGGGGTGGTCTCCTCAACGGGGGGGATAACGGGGGCAGCAGCATCGGTGGCGACCTCAGTGGTCTCCTCAACAGCCTCCTCAGTGGGCTTGGCCTCAGTGACCTTCTTGTCCTTCTTGGCAAAGACGTTGCCGAAAAAGCTGTTGCGCTTGGAGGCAAGGGGCTTGGGGCTCTCGGCAGCCTCTTCAGCAGCCTTGTCCTCAGTGACAGCGGCTGCACCCTCGACGGCAGGGGTCTCTTCAGCGTTCAGGGCAGCGGCGGCAGGCTCAGCAGCAGGGACAATGGCCTCAACCTCGGCGGCAGGAGCCTCCTCAGCCTTGGTCTCATCCTTCTTGGACTCCTTGCGGCCAAAGCCGAAGATGGAAGCACGCTTGCGGCTGACAGAGCGTCGCTTGGGCTCTTCGGCCGGTTTGTCCTCAGTGGTAGCGGCAGCGGCGTCAGTCTCAGTGGCAGGGGTCTCCTCGGCCTTGGGGGCTTCCTCAGTCTGAGCAGCTTCCTCAACCGGCGCCTCCTCCTTGGCAGCAGGCTTCAGGGTCTGGAGAGCGTTCTTGTAAGCCTCAGTTTCAGCAACAGTAGCAGCAAGCTCCTTGGCCTCAGCCATCTTGGTCTTCAACTGAGCGACCCAGCTGTCACGTTCAGTGGCATTGGCAGCCTTGAAGGTGTGCTTGGCACCCTTGTGGGTGAAGTGGAACTTGTTGGTGCCATCTGTCTCGGGCTCCGTGGTGTCGGCCTTGATAATAATCATGTTAGTTTCGTACTTCAGCTCGACAGTCACTCACGCGCGCAACGCTTACCAAGTTGATGACATTTGATGGAGCCTTCTTGTCACCCATGAACAGCAAGCCGTTTCCGGTGTGAGAAGCCCATGAGATGTTGTGGTGAGCGTTCTCAGTGTTCTTCTCGGTCCGCAGGTAGGCAGCGAGAGCCTTGGGCTCGAAAGCCTCAGTACCAAAGGAGAAGAACTCTTTGCTGGGAATCAAGTTCCTGCCAATCACACAGACATTAGTGCCTGATCTCCTATCTCCGACACGCGGCGATCACTCCATGAATCGTGACGGCGCAGCTGCGCGAGGACTATACATACTTGGGGAAACTAGCGCCCTGTGCTTTGTGGCTCAGGTATCCCTCCTCGACAGGCTTGATCTCCTCTGCAAGCTTGTCATCGGTCTTGGCCTCGGCGCCCTCAACGGCCTTGGTCTCTTCGGTGGCCTCGACAGCGACGGCGGGGGTCTCGGTGGTAGCCTCAACGGCAGGAGCGACAGCAGCATCCTCCTTGGGGAGCTCGACGGGGTTCTGGATGTCGGCCATTGTGTATGATTAAGAAAAGGGGTATCAAGTAGATGGGGTATCACAACAAACAAAAGAGAGGTATTGAAAGGAAAAGACAATCCAGAAGGAGGTTCGGATGGGAACAAAGAGACAGATGCACGAGGCTGAAAATTGTGGTGGGAGGAGGAAAGAAGAGACGGGAGGTCGGAGGACAATGGGACGGTTGGGGTACTTATTTGCGTGCAAAAGCAGGAGAAAGGCATCGAGGAACCCAGCCAGGAGAGAAAGCAGGAGAGAGAGAAAGGGGGCGTGGACCGAGAGACAAACAGGCGACCGACGTGACGGGAGCCAAACGCCAGACGTGTTTTTTTGGGGGTTGTCCGGACGAGGGGCGTGTGAATTAATCTGCCAGACGACATGGAAACGGGAGACTGGGCCCATCTCGAATTAGCTGTTGCCCAGTGGCAGTGGGATTTGGCCGGCGCACGGCGCGCGTCCCTGCGCTCCAGACGGCATAAATGCACAGTGTGAACTAGTGGTGGTCGCGCCCTGTCGCGGGGGATGCCAGTGGCAGTTGTCCGGTGGGGTGCACCGCTGGGAGGCGCCGTGGTTGCAGTGGATTGCGCCGCTGGGAGGCGCCGTGGTTGCAGCGGCGCCCAGTGTCAGCCACAAAGCACACGATGTATTCACACGATAGGTACCGCGCCGCGGGCGGCTCTCGTCAAGTTAAAATAAAGGAAGGGGGGGGGGGCCTCCAGCCTCCAGGGGCCGGGGGTACGCTGATCCACACTGGCTCCTGCGCTGGCTCCTCCTGCACTGGTTCCTGCACCGGCTCGACGCTACCTGCAGTTCGTGCAGTTCCGCCTGTGATTCGCTCGTCTGGTTGACATCATGCCACCAGCCTGCCTTCCGTCCACCCAATCTCTTCCACCATCTTCGCCAATGTCGCGTTCTTTAGTTCCGTCCTTTTGCGTCTCTAACCCATTAGTATGCCCCCTCTGCATCTTTACACGTATGTACAGAGTAGTACATAAACCTTCGTTTTGCAGCCGTCTCTCCTTGTTCCTGGGAATCCGGATCGGCTGCCCTGGCAGAGAATTCGAACAGCTGGGGCCTCAACCTGCGATGGGCGATGGGCAATGGGCCATGGCAACAGATCTCGCTTCACCCCCACTGCAATATGTACAGTACCTACATTCAAATCTGCGTCCCACGCACTGGTTCAGATGGTGCCCAATGCAAATGACGTTCTGAACCCCGCGCTTAGCATCCATGGCGAAACTTGGCGTCTACGGAATATACAATGCCCATGGACTGCTTGTCGGATCCTAGGTGCCCAATGGCTAGCAGCCTAGCTTCACACGCAAGATGCTGAAGAGTAGCTCAACAAACAATTCGATCCGCCGGGATTGACCTTGTCGACGCCCTCGGTCCAGACAATCGCATCTGCCGCGCGTACAGAGTGTTGCTGGCGGCAAACAGTGTTCTAAACTATACGAATGACCTTTTACAAATTTACAGGCAACAGCATTCGTCTCAGATCTCTATGGATCTTGACGAAGTCAGAACCAACAACTCTCGTAAGGCGACGCGGGATACACATGATGTACAAGGTATGTATGTATGTATGTTCGTATGTACTCTGTACATACAACAATCAAAACAAAGCATGTTGTTTACGGTTTACCCCTCGGTGGGCCCAGAATCTTGAGATTGCACATCAGTCTTTTCCAGGGTCCCATGGCTTGGCCCGTGCTGCATTAACGTTAGCGACGCAGAGTGGTGGGTCCACACTACGGGTTTCTTTGACGCACCACACAAAATGCTAGACACGTGCCAGTTTAAAGGGGGAAAAGCCACAACCACAGTGTGCACTGTGAGCAGGACCATCCATCGCCAGTTGCTCAAAGAGTCTGTTGATGCCTTCTGCACCGCACAGGCAGTACATGATAAGTTATATAATGTATAACGTATCAACCGCGCCGTCGCTGATCGAGACCTGGCTTGGCCTTTTTCTGGGCGTCAATGATGCAATTTTGGCCAGGAACGGTGGCGGCCTTCCCCTGAAGCCTAGCGAAGCAAGGGTCCGTGGCTCATGGACACGGCAACTAGGGCTGCAGAAATTGCCCACGGACTCAATTGCGCTGCGATTCTCCCCCGAAAAGCCTTTAAAGGGGAGTTCAAAGGGGAATTCAAAGGGGAATTCAAAGGGGCATCCCATTCGCCGCAGCGCCAGAAGCGCGGGTTTTATATACGTCACTGCACGATTGAGACGGCTTCTTCAGCACGTTCCTTGCATCGCCAGTGTCGGCCCTTCCCTTGGCCCTTGGCCCTTGGGCTTCACACTTCACAGCCATGGCTCCTGGTGCTCCTGGTGCTCCTGGTGCTCCTGGTGTTACAGGCAACGCGTTGCTTTCGCTCCATTCCGTCCATTCGTAATATGTAAGTACGAGCATGTATGTTTGTATCTGTAGCTGCATACTTCGTACATAGGTGCGCTCTAATCAAACTCGATCATGGGTCACGCTGGGGCGAAACACCTGCACAAGTACGGAGTGCATACGGAGTACATGTAAACACGAGATGGTGGTTGGCCATCCCACCAGGAGTTCCTCCAACAGCCATGTTCTGCTTCGTTTATTAGCCAATTACGGCACTCGAGTCACTCGACCCTCGCCGGGAGTGCAATGTCGCTTGGGGGCGTCGTCGTCCACTTCAGTGCCGATGCCTCGACGATCCATACACGGAGTCTGTTGCTAGACTCATGGCTAGATTAGACCTCAGATTAGACAGACGTCCGACTAGTGTCGGTCAGGAGCTATCGTGGACTTTCTAGCGTGAGTGGACGTTTCAGGGCGACAAGCCGCATCGCGCTCATCGGGCATAGTTGTACATACTATGTACCTCCTACGGAGTATATGTATGTACTCTGTATACATATCCGTATCGTGCTATGTATGCATCATCAGAGGGTACCTATCATCAAGGCTGTTGCCCATCATGACTGCCTTCAAATCTACCTAAGGTATGTACATGCCTACATCTACCGTATGCCATGATTACCATCCTGCATGCCATCATGCATGTGCCATGTTGATGCTTCCTGTTCGGGAATCACATCCCCGCGCACTCGATGACGTTACATCGCCCCCAGCTTCGACGACCACCCTTTGTTGCTTTTGCTTCTCTTCCATGGCTCGAACGCGATGATGCTCTACGGAGTTTTTAGCGCTTTCGCTCTGTCAAAATCGGCTCCGATGTACCAAGCAATGCGGCAACTTTCGTCATTCCTCCGATCTAATCTTCTGGATCGCACAGCGATGGACCATATGACTCGCCGGTTTGTGTCAGCCAACAGCCAAAGTGTCGCACATATTTGCTCTTTCGCGTCACGTCAGTTCTCCCGGAGGTGATGGTTTTTTTTTCTTGAATAGTTTGTGATACGCATGCTGCTTCGCATTTGCTACCAAGAGTCTAGAGAAGGGCTCATTGTTCAGCCCTGGTAGACCACATTCTGTCCTTTCTTGCCCCTGTGCTCCGGGCCGACTTGACAGATGTACCTACTCCGTAGATTTTACATTCACGCCTGTTTGTAGGTACCGAATGTGTGACATCACCACTGGAGGGGGGAAGTGGGGATGGTTTATGCCCTGATTATATCCTTCAACTTTACCCGTTCGCTCGCGCCGTATGGCATTCCTGCCAAAGGTGAGACCTTGTTTGGAAGAATGATCCACAGCCGTCAGAAAGGCTAAAGCTGGTTCGAACTTCGAGGAAAGAGGCTAGTGGTAGACAGTTGATATACATAGCAAGACGCCATACCTTTGGTATCGATGATGTTTATTGGGGTATGTGTTCGAGCATCGGTCGTGACTCGTGAGCTAATCAGTGATCACTGGCTGATCGAAGCCATCTTCTTGTACTCCGTATATGCTTATTATTAAAAGAGAATTGAACCGTTTTCTTGCTCGTTTTCCTGAAAGATCTTATTTTAGGTAGCCTTTCCGCACTCTGCCTAGTGTCATGGCCAATATGGTCCACTCAAGATTATGCTTGTTCAGGTCGATTCAC
The DNA here is from genome assembly GCA_018360055.1 of Claviceps monticola. Taxonomy (NCBI): domain Eukaryota; kingdom Fungi; phylum Ascomycota; class Sordariomycetes; order Hypocreales; family Clavicipitaceae; genus Claviceps; species Claviceps monticola. The sequence continues at coordinate 28,734 of SRPP01000321.1, forward strand.
GTAAGCTTAAGACAGCAGCAAAAGACAGCTCCGCGTGAAGAAAAAGTGAGGACAACATTGCCACGTGCCAGCCACTTGAATCAAATCTTCTATATCAGCGAGACCGGAGACGTAGTATGTCGCGAAGTGAATCACCCTCGAACTGACCCCTCCTATCCTGACGGAGCCTTTGGTGGCCTTGGCAAACGTCACACCGAGAATTCAGGCTCGTACGGCCTCATTATTGCGCAGTCTATGAATCGTTGCGTTTTCTGATCACAAGCATCTGGTAAAAGTAAATTGCCTCAAGTGCGGTAATTCAATGTGTACCTAGGCTCTAGCTCAAATTGACAAATATTCTGATCGCTCTCTACTGTGCTGTCCTCCGTTTCCGGAAATAAGGGAAGGTTGGTTGGCTGGTCTCGATGCGAGAAGAGTTCGACTTTCAAGAGGAAATGTGAAGAGAACAGGACTTTTACATATTGATCTTATTGTTTCCATTGTAAAATATCTGGGCCTATTGCGAGCAAAAACAAGCATGAAGAATAGAGATACCCTGAAGTCGCCAGTCGGACTCGGCACTGGCTATCACCAACTCTCTCCTTTACACAATTTTCTCGGCAACGGTGCACGGACCACGTCCGCCCACTTCTGTTATGATTTGGCTGTATAACCTGCTGTAGCCCTAACAGC
>SRPP01000322.1:0-29360 GCA_018360055.1 Claviceps monticola
TCCTCAGACCCTACTGTTCCTGCTGCCAACCCCGGCTGTCTGCCTGAATATCCCGAGTGTGCCTGTACTGCCTGAACCGGCAAGCGCTGTACGATCACGGATCATCGTCGGTGCACAGCGCCCGGTTGGAATGTCGCAGGTGGGGATCGGTGTGCCTACACGTGTGACATCGGTCACCTCTGAGTGAATCTAATACAAGGCTAATATACAGCTAGGGCTATTGGACAAAATGACACCGATTCTGTATTCTCTGAAACGTTTGCCACTTCTGCACCCAACAATTCACACATTATTTCATTGTTCTCGCCATTCATCGCAGTCAAAGCTCGACCGCCTCCATTTCATCCACCGTCCTCGAGTATCGTAAACTACATGCTCGCACCTATCATAGTGATAAGTTCACGACCAACTATTTCATCCCAAATGACGAGCAGCAGCTCGAATCATTGGACTTATGGTTCTAGTCATCAAGCCCACATTTTCAACAGAATCGCACGCTAATGTGACTTGCCAGCCACCATTACTTGACGATCCTTTTGGACGACCAGCTTTTCCTGGCACCGCTTGAGAAGAATAAATTACACGTACGAGGTCGCAGCCACGCACCGTTCTTCTCATACTAATAGCGTGTCTATCTTTAGCGAGTTCTTGACGTCGGTACGGGAACCGGTAAGTAGTGATGGAGAGAGAGTTCGCCACACATCGCTGTCGCTGACCAAATTTATAAGGCATCTGGGCAATGTACGGCCAAAGGAAACTCGATACCACATGTTTTGTATGCTGATAACGTTGAACAGTGAATTCGCCGACCGGTTTCCAAATGTTTCAGTCGTTGGTACAGATATCTCACCGTGCCAGCCACCGTGGGTTCCACCAAATGTCCGCTTCGAAATAGACGATGCCACGCTCGAGTGGACTTGGAATGCCGACCACTTTGATTTTATTTACATCCGCTTTATCGTCGGTGGCATTACAGACTGGACGGGCCTTCTCAAAGAAGCCTTCAGATGCTGTGCGCCAGGAGGATGGGTCCAGTCTGTTGAGTGTGATGTTCGATTTCGCAGCGATGACGGGTCTACCGAGCTGGAACCTGTTCTTGCGTCGTTTGGAGACCTCTTTGAAGAGGGTGGCAAAATTCTGAATCGTCTCTTCTTCGTTCAGGAGTCACAGCGACAAGCATTCGACGAGGCTGGCTTCGTCAAGACAAGGACGGTTCAATATAAGGTATGTGCTGTCATCTGCCACCTTGAAGGATTCATGACGATAATGACTTGTCGCTAGGTTTCCGTTGGCCCCCGGGCAAAGGATCGTAAACTCGCTGAAGTCGGGCGGTTTGCCGGAGCGGCTCTGGACAATGACCTTCAAGGTAAGGCATCCCTCTCTCCTGAACCTGTTTGAAAGAAATCAAGTGTTCTCATATTCGGTCATTAGGTTACACCCAGATGATATGGGAAACGGTTCTCCAGAGGCCAGCAGACGAGTACCATGTGTGTCTCGCGGCTCTTCGTAAGGCGATCCGTAATCCCAAGGTTCACAGCTTGATGGTTACGCATATTGTGTACGGACGCAAGCCAGAATGATGCATCTCTATCAGATTGGTAGGTAGTAGGTAGTCGTAATTTATCCCTTCATAGCGTCTCAAGTCTTTCTTTCAACGTAACGCTTTGATTTTGCTACCTTATTTGCACTATACGCCGGTCGTGAGACACAAATGGTTCTTCCACCTCGACCTGCCGCTTCATTATCCGATACCCACGTAACGTGAGCAACATGGCTGTTTTGAGTCTCGTCGCACGTCAACCCCGCAACACACGATGACTCTCTTCCCGGTGCCTCGTTTCTTTGCCGCGCGCATCATCAAACGTAGTATGGAGATGCCTACTCTGTCGCACAATGAATGTGTCCAGGCCCATGACATCGTCGTCCCTTCCCGCGCCAATGCAATATATGGGAAAGAATACGTGACTAGAAGAAAGACATTCTTAGACCATGTGCCGACTGTCCCGTTGTTTTAGAAGAATCCGCATGCGCGTGAATGATGATTTCGAATATGAGGCTGCTCGAATGCGAATAGCAACATCGTATCGGCCGACTATTATCGTTCATGTGGCGTTGTGTTGTTGGCGGTACTCGGATGCTGTTGCATTGAGTATCCAATCGCGTTATTTCTGACTGAACCAAGGAGGCAAAGCCCCTGGGGGAATTCGAGAAGGTTGCTCTGGCTGGAGGGCAAGGCGAGCGTGCGTTAAGTCGCGCTACTTGAATGCTCATCGCCTACTGCCTTGGTGTTTGATGAGAGCTGCGAAGACCCTTGCCTTAGCGCATGGACAAGAAACGGAACCGAGTCCGTCTTGAAGTCCTCTGCCACTCTGACTTTGTCCACGTCATTGGATAGCTCTTGCGTAAGTTGCTGGAGATAGAATGTCGTGAACTCGTCACCACCACTTGCGTGAGACTCTCGATGGGACATTGTGTATCTGATTGTGACCGCAATTGCGTTGCGGGGGGATGAGCGCTTCCGTGAAATTTCAATGTCTCGATGAGCTTACTCGGGTTGCACAAATTTATGGCACATGAAGAATTTGTTGAGGTAGAGATTACTCCGTACCTAGGTACATACATAGTGATTACATAGGTACATTAGATACCTGGTATCTAGCACAAATCTAAGCGTAGACACCAAAACATAGGCCAGGAAAACATCTGTAAAATAAACACCTGCAAAGAACAGACACTGTTGGATTAACAGGGTAGGTGTATACACATCAATATGGGCAATTCGTTCTATATACGAATAAAGGGTTCTGGTGTGATGTCTATCTGAGAACAAAAGAAGAGGAAAAGGGGATCTCAACTCGCATGGTGTTGAGGGCAAGCAGAGTCTGCATACTGTGGGGTGGTTGTGACCCATCGGCGTGTGTGTATCTCATGCAAACACGTCGTTGGGTATAGCTGACCGTACCCGATAGTCTAGTACATGTAGACTAGCGATTCCAACAGACACAAAGAGCGAGAGCGGAAGTAATGGGTCAAACAAGCTCTCGCGAAAAAATACTCTCTCGACAGACATGAATCCTCCGTCGCATTGTCAATTCCTTCCGGAATACATACATAGGTACACCATCTATCTAGATGGAATGTCCCCTTCCTTCTTTCCCATCTCACCCAGCCAACTCATCCAATCCTCCCAACCCATCCCCATCCATCACCACCACGGGTGTCTACCACTTCACTCCGCCGACGCCCTCGCCAAAGCCTCATGCAGGTGCGGCGGAAATCTATACCGCAACTGGCTCGTATACGTAGTCAAATCCAGCGCCATCTGCTTCAGCCTCTCCACCATCATGCGCCTCGTGCCCTCATTGCCGCTGAACTGCCCCATCGTGAGCTGCTCGCGCTGTCGGACGCAGCAGATGATGGTCCACAGGAGCAGATTCGGCACATTAATGGATACGGGCTGCGAGAGGCCAGTAAATCTGGTGGCGTAGGCGCGGATGGTGCTTGCATCGCCGGCGGCATCGAGGGGGAGGATTTCAAGAGATTTGATTTTCTGCGGCAAGGAGTGAGGAAGTTAGACATGGCCTTGATGGTGTTTCATAGGAATATGGACTGGTGCGAGTGAGAGACAACCAGCGAGCGACCGCACTTGCTCGTAGGTTTAAAGCAAGGGACAACGATGGCGGGAACGAGGGGACCAGAAAACCAGAAAACAGGGGGGGGGGGGGGAAATCGAAATATAGGAGGGGAAAAAGAAAGAAAGAAAGAAAGAAAAAAACTCACATCCAAGCCCTGGGCCCATTGGCCCTCCTCAACCAACTTCTTAATACCGCTCATCTCCAACAACACTCGACACGCCACCTTATTCTGGTCCTGAATCTTGCGGAAAAACATCGCATCGCGCTCATACATAGTCATCATAGTCTGCGCCAGCTCAACAGGGTCATCAATCGAGGCAAGGCTGAGACTGCTGTCCATGCCATACTGCTGCTGCTGCTGCTGCTGGTCCTCCACAATGGCAGCCCGTGCCCTCGGTCGAACCGGCATCAAACGCATGGGATCTTCGCCAATCTCTAGCGAAATAGCTTCGCTGAGAGCGCGGCTGACAATCGCGACGACAGTGTCGTATTCGCCTGCCAAGTGGTACAGGAGGACCGAGTCCGTAGTGCGGCCGCTCTCGTCGGCATAGCTCGCAGCCTGCAGAGTCACCGTGTTGACAAAGTCGATCTCCTCGGTGAGGCCAATCAGCGAGGCGCGCTCCTCAATGATACCCCGGATGGCACGTCCGTCGGGCCGGATATCGCCAATGAGCATGCTGAACTCACGCGTCTCGAGGACGAGCTCCCGCAGCGCCTCGTGACATAGATTGCTCTGGCGCCGGCCGGCCTCTCCGCCCAGATCCTGATTGAGACAGATGAGCGTGAGGTAGTCCACAGCGGAGAGAACGTCAGCCGCGCGGAAGTCCCGGGTGTAGTAGCCGAGCATGCGGCCAAAGTTGATTTGCGGGAGGTTCTTGACGCTGTAGCTGCGGAGATCGTTGGATGCGGACATGGGGTCGCTGGGCCGCAGGAGGCCGTAGTACGCGAGCGCCAGGGTGAAATGTACAGCGTCAACGTAAGAGAAGGGATACAGGTAAGCAACGGCGTCTTCGAACATGCCCGCGAGAACCTGTAGGTAAAAGAACATGCCGAAGCTGCCGTTGGTCGTGTCCTCCGAGGTCGATTTGGGGAAGTGCTTGGTTCCGATTTCGTGGATGCTTGCTTGCAGCTCGGCCAGGCCGTATGACTCACCCGCCATCTCGAGCGTCTTGTCTCCTTCCCTGGCCAGGTTGAACTGCAGCCAGATCCAGTCGTTGATGTCTGTGTTCAAGCCATCCAGGGTGCGGTTGCTGAGTTCGATGCGGCCAATCACCTTGTACGACGCCATGCGGAACGGGTCGATTGAGTTTTCGGGTGCATTCCTTGAGCGTTGAATGTACTCGTTGGTACAGCGATCGAGGAGCTTCCTGTTAGTTATCCTGCGGTCCTCGCTGGCGGCGTAGTTGTTGAGGTAGGTGGCAAAGGTGCGATCGATTCCCCTAAAGTGATTGCTGTTGTCGTTGACGTACTGCGCAGCCTCATTCACGTGGCCCGATCGGAGCAGGTAGAAGACCACGGCCCAGACATATTCGCCCTGGATCTGCTGTAGCTCTGTGTTGTCCGGAACCAAGTCTTTTCGAGACGAGCGCAGTCGGATGTAGGCCTTGATCTTGCTCGTGATATCCGGCAGCCCACCAAGCTTGGCTTCATGTGGGTGTTTTGCGATCAGAGCCTCCACCTCGCGCAAGAACTGCTTCTCCAGGAAGGCCGTGGATCCGTGGAGAATCCGCTTCTTCATCTCGATCGAGGCCGAAGAGCTGGGGTTGTCGTCCAAGTACATGCCCGCGTACTGCCGTTCCTTGGCCGTGGCACTGTTGGTTGTCTCTGCATCTGGGTCCTCGCCCACGATCTCAATCATGGCACGATACGCCTCAACCACGTGCGGCGCATGTGGCTCATGAGATCTGTGCACCACCTCGCCCAGTTCTGCCAGAATCGGGTAAGGCCGCCTCATCACACGAGCCACGTTGAGCGTGCGAACCTTCTCGGCCAGCCTGCTCTGGCGTTCCCGGAGCACCCTGTCTTCCGCAGCGCCTCTCGACCGAACCGATTCTGCATCATCAGCGGAGCGGTCCACGTCTGAAAAGTCGGACTGGTGGTGGTGGATGCCGATGCGGCTGGGCGTGCCGATGACCGATCGCTGAAGCATGGAGTTGCCCATTATGCTATTTCTGCCTGATCGCGCTGCGGGCGTGTGAGGCTTTCTTCGAGAGCGCCCGAAGCCACCAGCGACACCACCAACGGAAGATTCACGAGCGGGCGCCGCAGATTCTTCGCGAGGCTTGATGCCAAAATGCTGGTATATGCGCTTGCGCTGGGCTTCCCATTCCATAGCCACATTGTCCTCGAGGAAAGTGTCAAAGTCGCGAATGGATCGTTCCAGGCCATCCGAGATCATATCAAGGGTCGTCTTTGTCTGCAAGTTGGACAAATACGTCTCGACATCCACCTCGCTGGGACCAGCGTACCCGTGAGTTCGCTCAGCTCGCCCTCCTTGAGCATCCAGCATACCCAAGTCCTTGGCCGCTGCGCTAGGATCGACTCCAGACGCGGCAAGAAGGTAATGGGCCTTGCCGTCGAGTGGTCTCTCATTTTGCTTCGACTGCAGCTTTCGTAGCCTATGTCGCAGGTCGCCCAGACCGAGTTCTAAGCTGGGCAGGTCCTCAAGATTTGTCTTGTCCGCGCCATCCTTTTGAGTCTTAGCAAATAGACTGTCAAAGTAAGCACCAGCAGGTTGTTGAGGCTGAGTATTCTGTGCCTGTGCGGGCTGGACCGACGCGCCCCAAAGACTGCCGCCCAACATGCCAGAGTTTTGTTGCGGTTGTTGTGTAGTATTATTCGCGGAGGACATGATCGAAGGGCGGAAAAAAGTCGACGTTCCACCGAAAGCACTTGCCGGCTGTGCTTGAGGCTGTGATCCAAACACGCTGGCCGCTGACGTACCCTGCTGTGCTTGAGGCTGTGATCCAAACACGCTGGCTGCTGACGTACCAGTCCCCTGGTTCGGTTGCCCGAAGAGACTGGACGCGCCCGTTGTCGACTGCTGCTGGCCACCCCCAAACGCGGATTCGGTCGCGGGTTTGGGCAAGCCAAACATGCTAAACATGCCACGACCCGTGGTTGGCGACGAGTTTTCTTGAGCCGCCTGTCCGCCGAATACACTGGCTGCTGAAGTGCTACTCGACGGTTGAGTCTGTCCAAATAATCCTCCCGACGACGGCTGCTGCTGAGTCTGCGAAGCCTGCCCGACCTGCCCAAATACTGAAGAGGCGTTGCCTGCGCCAACCTGCCCAAAGACCGCCATGATTGTGGTTCGTGCTTCGTCCGATCGAGGGTGTATCGGTGATCGAGAGAGGGGATTCCGAGAAGATTTAGGCGTCAAAGAAGTAGGCGACGCGTTTGGTCCAATGTAGCGACGTAACTTGGCACGCGCGCGAGAGCGTGTATGTATTGGGCTACAACTTGGTGTTGGAATCAGCAGGCTGGGCTTGGGAGTTGTTGTTTTTTTCCTGAGCTTGTCAAGCTTGGGCCAATGGGCGTAGGGAACGTTTGACGTTTACGGTTTGTGGCAGCGTAAGCGCCATGCCGTGCCCCACTTTTTGTCCGCCACGAACCCTTTAGGTACGAACGTGCCAGGCATCGACAAGGACTTCCTTCATAATGCTGCTGCTTTACTTCATAGTTCAACATTGACACAGAACCATGAGCATGGCAAGACTATTTTAAGCGGTGTCTTGCAATTGTTTAATTTCATCCCGCTCATCTACATCATCTATACCGCAGAGAGAAAAGCAGATAAAGAAAGAAGCACAGCATTAGAATGAAACGCTCCGAGGAACTAGCTTACTGCATTACCTACTCATTCATCTCCGCCAAACTCATCGCCCCATGTCTCGACGGCCTTGTCAATCTTGCTGCGGTACTGCTGCTGTGAATGGCACATCTCGAGAAAGACCTCGTACTTGGCATTGAGCAGCGCCTTCTCCCCACGGTCCGAGCCCGGCTCGACCAGACGGCCGCGCTTGCTCATCCGGTCCATGATGTTCCAAAGAGTCTCGGGTTGGGACCCGTCGTCCTTGTTATGACTGGCTGCTTTGGCTCCCAGCATGGCGGCTCCGTGGACGACGGCAGCATGGACGTATCGCGGGATAAGGACAGGCATGCCGCAGGTCGTGGCCAGAAGGTTCATTAGAACTGGGTTCTGGCACTGCGATCCGGACATGAAGATGGAGGAGATTTCGTGGCCGGACTTGTTCATCTGTTCGACGATCTGACGAGTCTGCATGGCGATGAACTCCATGGTGGCGTAGTACCAGAGCGCCATGTTGTCAAGGCTCTTGTCGCTGTCGAGCCCAATCATGGTGCCCTTCATGTTGGGGTCGGCGATGGGCGAGCGGTTTCCCCACAAGTCGCCGTAAAAGAAGTGGTGGCGGCCAAGATAGGAAATAGCCGGCGCGTTCTCCTTCTCTGCCATGTACTCGAGGTGTGAGTTTAGGAAGTCGTAAATGTGCTTGTCCTCGGCCTTGGCCAGGGCACATGTCTGGTTGTACGCGGGGTGAATGTCCAGCATGTGCCGCAAAAGCTCACCAGTGGCGGATTGACCGCCCTCGGCGAGCCAGTAGCCAGGGAGCAGGACGTCACGATACGGGCCCCAGACACCAGAAACAAATATGGGATCCTTGGACATGGCCAGATGACACGTCGACGTGCCTGCGACAGCCGCAAGACGGCTGAAGGCCTGCGCCAGATCATTGTGCGGCACGTTGGCGTTAAGCTCATCGTCTCCGAGGTCGACCTTAGCGCCCACGGTACCGATCCAGCCAGCATATGCATCAATGACACCGCTTCCCACGGCAATGCCCATGGGAAGGCCGAGCTGATAGGCAGCTTGACGGCTGAGCGTACCAACAGACTCGCCAGCACTGTAATATTTGCCGTTCTGAGCGCACGCGTTCATTAGCATATTGTGTTTTGAAGCGTCTTGTGTACAGTAATCACCCAAAGAAAAAACACAGTGAAATAGCACCCTGACTACTTACCCTGCCGTGGACACCTCCCATTCTCTCAAAGTCATTCTCGGCCAACTCGCCCAGGCCAATAGACTCGAAGAAGTCTTGCTGCCAGCCCTTCTCGCTGTCGTCTACGCCCACAGGAATGTATCCCTGCTTGCAGACGGTGCTGCAAAAGCTGCGAGCCTCATTGCCCGTGGCCAGGTGCGTCAGAGCATCCCCCAGGTCATAGAATTTGCAGCGAGCAAACTTCTCGGCCGGCATGTGGTTCTTGAGCCACAGGATTTTGGGCACCTCCATCTCAATGCTCATGCGACCACCGACATATTTTAGAAGCTTGTGCTCGGTGGCGTTGATCAGCTCGGTTTCTGCGACAGGCCGGTGGTCGAGCCAGAGGATCACGTTGCGGTCCTGGCCATCGTTGGTGAAATCAGGGCCCGTGACGGCTACCGGTTCGTCGGTGTCGGTGGAAAATACGGAGAGAGAACAGGTGGCGTCAAAGCCAATACCCTTGATGTGGCTTGGGTTTACGTTGGACTCGCTAACGACGCGGCGGACGCATTCGCAGATGCACTGCCAGATGTCGGTGGTGGATTGCTCCTGGAGGGTTTTACAGTCAGAAGACAGAGCTTCGGGGAGGCAAGCGAGAGTAAGAGGACGTCGGAGGCGGTAGCCAGTCCGCACTTACATAGTAACCCGTCTCGGGCTGCCACAACTTGATGTTCTCCGACGCAAGTGCCTTGATGTCACCCGTCTCGTCGATGATACAGGCTCGAGCAGAGCCGGTGCCGACATCCACACCGATGTACAGGTCCTGAGAGGGTATGGGCCACACGTTAGTCAATTGCACATTCGAGAATTACTCTCTCACCCATAGCTCATTCTATTCTGATTGTAGGTTCGCCCGTCACCAGAGACCGGACGTCATTTGAGCGAGGGACTAAAGGCGGGGCAAATACCGATATATTCGGCGGTCTGGTCACAGGAGGCAATCCGTCAGTGCTCATGATGCGCGGGTCGGAAACGTCCATTGCTGCAGGAGTATTTCGATTGACGAGGGAAGCTAATTGACAAGGGAAGCCAGCAATTGGCAAGGAATTCCAGTAAGAAACCAGGGAAGCCAGCAATTGGCAAGGCAGAAGCGAGAAAGTGCAAGAAGTCAGACTCACTCCATCGGCTTGATGGGTTTATTGTAAGCAAACATGATTGTTCTGATCGGTTGAGCTTCAGCTCAACAGCAACGTGCAGCTCAGTATGTCGTCAGCGACACAAGAAAGGGGTATCCTCCGGTGGCGCGTTGATCACAAGAATGTAATTGGAGTTTACGTCGTTGCACCTCTGCAGGTGATGTGGCGGGTGTACGTGTGCGTGTGTGTTTAAGGATTGACTTGCAGGCTGCAGCTCATGCTCGAACCTCGAAGGCCACGATTTGGGGGTTCTCAACGGAACAGTGGGGCGAAAAGAGTGGACCGGCACTGGAGAAATGACGAACGACGAACCAAGCCGAGGAAACGCAGATCGCCACGGGATATCGGACGGAGTTGTACTCCGTCCTCTGTATGGTTTCATCAGATTGCCTTGTTCCACACATTTATCTAGGTATGTACGGAGTACCTACCTACCTAATGTACATGGCTGAATTCTGGGTCGAGCTGATCACTGGTCATACTGGTCAGTGGTCACATACATATCACAGACATGCACAACTTGGCCTCCTTTTCTTCTTGAACCTGTGGTCCTGGGCTGTGGAGGCCGATGACGCCAGTGGAACCCCAGCCGTGTAAATCTGGTTGGCCAGCCGGCATGAGTCCAGATCTCGCTTACACGGATGGTGCATCTCCCTGCGACACAGAGTTCTTCAGACGTATCAGGCCTGGCATACGGATGAATATACGGAGTACATATCCGTATGTAGCATTACGTTGAAGATGGCTGCTTGCGTCTTTGCCGGCTCGGCGCTGGCCCCCTGCCCCACAGTGACGAGTTGCCTTCAGCGGGGAACCCGACTTCTCCGCCCTGGACTCCACCAAAGCTCCACCAAAGCTCCATTCAGAGCTCCATTCAGAGCTCCATTCAGAACTTTCGCAGCAAGGGGTTCGCGTTTTTGTACCCAGCTCTACAGAGTACGCAGCACCACAACTATCTGTTACGTATTCGAGGACGAGAAAACGTTCAAAGACTTGGTTTGTCCATCAAGATTCACTGCCGCGCCGGCCCTTGTCATCTTTTTTTTTTCAGGGGTCTCCCGTGCTGCAATACAACGTGTCGTCATTGATCGTCATTGATCGTCATTGATCGTCATCAATATGAGGTTATGTACATACCTAGATGCAATGCAACCTCTGCCGCTATTCGTAGGTATGTAGAAAAGGCTCTACAATGTACTAGTTAGTTATGTATGTAAGTTGTCCCAGAAGACAAGATGCACCTCCAAACCCCCCACCCCCTGGGCGCCCAACGAAATTCTCACCGCTGTCAGTTCCGTGTCTGGCTATGGCTTTATTAAGAGGCCGGAGGAGCTCACTCCATCATTGTTCACTTTGGTTTCACTGATCCATGCTGCGATCTCTGAAGGGTGTACTGGCGGGCGATTCAATTTCATCCTCCCCTACGGCTTAGTTATCGCCCGCCAGTATGGCACGACTTTCACCCGCCTATCTAGGCACGTGGGCGTATCATAGAAATGGGTCCCGGGCATAGAACAGGAAAAGGACTTGAAAAGAGCCAGAGTATGTAGATGTGCATGTCGTGCCATCAATAGCAGATCTTGTTCTGATTCCATCTCATCTCGCCTCAGGGGCAGTGTTTACTGGGATGTAGCCGTTCCAAGCAAATGGCACGAAATGCGTCTTCTCTTTCTGGAAGAAGGGTAGTTACACCATTTCTTTCGTTTCTTTTGCCATATTTGAAACGACACAGCATACGGAGTACCATCATACAATCCGTCTCGTAGCACCGCATCAACAAGTCATGAAACATCTCGCTACTATCGAAAAAGAAAAAAAAAAATGAAATATGATCTCCGTCCCTCACATTGGACTACTCCTCCTCTCGCGCCTCTTGCCGACTATCAACCAATATGACGACAGTGATGGTGGCTGCGTATGCCTCCCGGATCGCGCAAGACATGCTAGACACCGTTAGTTAGTGCATAATCATGGAATCGTGATGCGTGAGAACAGAAAGAATGCCAGCGCGTGGTGCGCATAGAAAGCGATGCAACTGAACCGACAGAAAAAGTATCATGTCGCAACATAAACCAGAGCCAGAAAACAGCAACATCAAACGATCGGGTAATGCAAACATTCGAATACAACAAAAAAAAAACCCCCCAGGAAAGGCAAAATACATGCAATGCACAACACGAAGCAACATCACATACCAAGTCTTCCCAATATCGGCCACCACAGCACTCAACCCCCAATGCGAGCACCACGCCCTCGCCAACACCTCATTATCTGCCACCCCATACGCCTCCACCACCAGCACCTTCTCATCATCGCCATCTTCCCCCTCACCACTACCACCAGCCTCCCCATCCACGAAATCCAGCTCCGCGTCATACCCCATACTATACAGCGGCGGCGCAGGACTCGAGCGCGCACTCGCCGACAAGCCCGCAGCACCCTTCCTCAACTTCCGGTAGTAGACGCCTCCCCAGTCCCGCACCCGTACCACCTCATCCGCCTTGACAACCCGGTAGATGTAGTCAAAGAAGAGCGGGTGCGGCGCCTGAGAGCACGGCCAGGCCGTGACGAAGTCCACATCGTACATGAGGCGCAGGGGCCAGGACACGCCATGAATAGCAAACTGCACCGTTGCATCGTACAAGCGCGGTCCATTCGCGTACGTGTCCTGGGCCATCGTGACGACGGGCTTGAAGCCCAGGAGCTCGATGCGGACCGTCTCGACGGCGAAGCTGTCCTCGTCGGGCACCACGAGCGTATAGTCCTCCACGGGGTAGGACTGCGCCGCCGGGCCGAGACAATCGGAGCGTTCTGCCATGGATTCCACGTCGCCGGGGCCTAGTCTGCGGTCTTGGTGTGTAGGGCGGCGGGTGCGGATCCGCGCGATTTGCGAACGGCCTAGGTCGGGTGTTGAGCGGCAGGGGCCGATCCAGCCGGCTACGGCGCGGCTCGTAGGTGCGAGGACTTTGCCGACTGTGCAGGCTGCGGACCAGTACGTGTTGCTATTACGGTACTGAAAGCCGCTTTGAGGGAATGTATGCGAGAGGAGCGCAAGGTTGTCGGTCGCTTGGTCGGGGTCCAGATCGATGAGGGTATTCATGATGAGGAATGGGAAGGTGGGCTACATGGATCAGTTAATACATTGATCTGAACGGGAGGGGGGGAGTGAATAGAAAAGAGGGCGATAACAATATGGACGAGTATAGGAAAAAATGGGAGCACGTACCCCTGGTAGAACGAGGCCGCTGAAGAACGCAAACGCATCCGAACTGATCGTGTCCAGTCTGAATTCCTCATCATGCAGCCCGAGGTTTTCCATGGTACTATCCAAGTTGGGCCACTTCATAGCCTGCGCAAACTTTTTCAAAACCTTGACCTGTCTTTTCTTAAGCTTATATCGCAGAACAGCTGTTTTTGCCACACACACACTCATTAGCATATCAAACAGTCAACAGCACAGGAATGAGCTTCTGGTTCTGCAAAACAAAAACAAAAGAGGAAGAAAAAAAGCGATACATACTCTGCTCGGGTGCCTCCCCAAAGCCACTCACCCGCACATGCTCCTTCCACCTCCTCGCCAAGGCCAAGTTCCAGCGTATCGTCGGCGGGATCTGCGCCAGCAGTTTCTCCTTGGCCCACTCGCCGTGCTGCTGGGAGTGGATGCGCATGTGCAGCTCCAGACTCAGCAGCAGCTGATGGAAGAACTTGCGATAGACCTCAGGCTTTACATGTTCGGGGTTGAAGATGAAGCGCGTGACGACCTGGTTCTTGGCCTCGGTGAAGTCGATCCACTCGGGGCGGGACAGGACGAGGAGGAGATCGGTGATTTGCTTGTCCAGCGTGCGGTGAGGATTGAATACGCGGTCAGGGTCGCGGAGGATGCGCTTATACAGAATGCGGTAAAGAAGGTGCTCGTCATCGTCTTCCAAGCCGGCTTGGAGTTCTTGGAGGCGCTCCATGATTCGGTAGAGACCCATCGAGCGGGGGACGACGCCAGAGTCGCGGAGGGCTATGGCGGGGGGAAGAGAGCTGTACATGGAGACCCAGTGGTTCAGAGTGATGGTTCCCGGGCATGCGCCGTAGAGGAACGCGCAGCTGGGTTGTTCGAGGGTCTCCCAGGGGTGGGTTGCTCGGCCTGGACCTTGAAGTCGTAGTGTCATGAGGGGGTTCATGGAGTCGTGAACGCTGGCGCCGTCGGTGTCATACGGGTCAGTACTGGATGTCGTGGTGTAGAGAGCATAGTACTGCTCTGGAGTATGGGGGATGCGTCTCTTGTGTCCCTCGTGAACAGGCGCGCCTCGCGCAATGATCTCTTTGGCATGGACCGACGATAAATTCTCGTCGTTGGCTAGGCCAGGTGGAGGCCACTGCGTCAGCGGCTCGGGAGTCTTCAGACGAGCCTCCTGGCCATTTCTCTGCTCCTGTGTGTCCTTGGGGCCGTTTGTCGAATCTTCAGGCTCCAGCGGTTTCGGTCGTCTCGGCCGTCTGCGTGGAGATTTCAGCCCGGCGGCTGCTGCGACAGCGGCATCACCGTCACGATCGGCATCTTTATGATCAACCGGCCGGACCACCGAATCCATCATCCGGACCTTTTTGCGTGGCACGCCTTCTCCATCGATCCTTCGCGGCGTGCCGCCACCACCATCGCCGTTCTCTCGCCGACGATGAGTAGGCTGTTTCTCGTCGCCTTTCTGAGCGCCAACATGGTCATCATACGCCCGTCTAGCGTGATCTCCTCCGTTGATAGCACCCTTCCTCGTCTGTCGCGGCCCTTTGGCCCGAGTATCCCCTTCAACAACGTTTCGCCGCGACGCCTTGGATAACAAGACAGGTTTCTTGTATTCGGGTGGAGGAGAGTCGTTTCCGTCGCGATTTCGAAACACCCTGTCCTTGGCGCGTGAGGCGAGGGTCTTGGCACGGAAGATGCTGCTAAAGAATCCTGTTTTCTTCTTCTTGACATGCTTTTCATCGTTCATATTGGCATGAAGGTGTCGACCGGCACCAGCTATAAATCGTATGCTGGCTTTCACCACTTGCGTTCACGCCGTTTCGGCAATGACAGATGGTATGTAGACGGGTAGACAGCAGATGGTAGACGGCACTGGGCGCGTCGCCTTGCGGTTTTAACAGCTCGGGACAATATCACCAAGATGCGCAAAACACCAAGACGTATTCTCCCGTTTCGGTTGACGCTGTGCCAGAGAGAATCGACTATGTTGAAGAATCAAGACCAACTTCGCGCCTTCACCTGTTCCGTCGGTGCGCCTCTTGTGTTCTGTGTTGCCGGCTCACCCTCGCATTGCATTCGCTCGTAACCAATGTCCACCCAGCCCCCCAACCTCAACCACCTGCGGCGCGGCTTCGCGCACGGGGAACTTCACGCCTTGAGAGAGTGAGGGGTCGACACACTGTGTGTAACGATGAGTTGGCGGGGCACTCACGGAAAAGTCTTATGTGATGCCAGCAAGATAGACTCCTTCCTGGCTGTGCTTATTGCACAATGTGGTTTGTCTTCTTTTCTTTTCGGGAACTTTCTCGGGACCCTTGTTTACAACAGGATGAACGACAGACGGGGGAACCACGCTGCATGAACCACGACAGACTGATTTCTAAGGATGTACATGGTACTCCGTACGAATGAAGAAAGAAAAATACAAACGAGAGAAAGAGAATGCAAAACTACTCCGTAGAAGAGCATCGCCTCCTCGCCTACGTCCCGCGTCGCGTTGCTTTCTGCAGCTTGTTGCTGGTGCTTCCCAAGTTGCTGCAAGGAGGCTGGGCGTTGCAGCTGTAGGTGGAGTTCGTAAAGAACGCTTGGCCCAATGGAGCCACGCCTGAGACGCCTCAAGCACATGGATCATCATGATGGAGCCGTTTTGCGGGGATTCATTCACTCGGGCACAAGACGGGCGTTGCGCGGTGATTGAAAAAGCAGAGGCTGGGCCATCACTGGTGATTCTGATCTTTTGCCCAACGGACGCCATGAATGGATGGTAATTTGTGTTAACGTACGGAGTACGGAGTAGGAGTACATGCAATGAACGGTATCCTATTTTATCCAACCCTAGTAGTAGCCAACGCAGAGCCTAGAGGCTTCAACTGAGAATACAAAGAACAGACCCTTTCAAAAGTGTATAACGTAACGCAATCTCACTTAAGCTCATCAGAGACAGGAACCCAATCCGTATTATCCTCATAAGCTCCCCCAGTCTTAGCAAACGCTTTTCGATACTACAGAACAACAACGATTAGTATAATTTGTCTTGAACACAAACTCCGTGACCGTGAGAATTCACAACGGGTCGGAATCACTTACCTGCAACACAAAATTAATCACCAACGCCGCCATCAACGCCACACTAATCACCATAGGCCCCAACATATGGTCAAAGTCCTTCCCACTCCTCTCCAGAATCATCCCCCGCCGCACATTCAGCATGTAATATCCCCAGAGACCTGCAAACGCCGCAATCAGGACATACACCATGCCCATAATCTCCGCGGCGAGGCTCTTCCCCGCGGCGGAGTACAACGCCATGGCGATTGTGCCTTGTAAGATAGCAATGTGCTGCCACTTGAGGAATGTTCGCTCGTTGGCCAACCAGACTTTCGGCTCGACTTTGAGCTCCCCCATGTTTTTGATCCATTGGGTGGGCTCGACGACTCCCTCGGGTAGAAGCTGGGCCTTGCGGGCGCGTTTGGCTCGGGCGTATTTAGAGAGCGAGAGGCCGGGCAGTACGGAGGAGAGGGTCCCGTAGCCACCGCGGCGAGTCCTCTCCGCGAGGGAGTCATCCTGAGGGGCGTTGCTGGACTCGCCCTCTTCTTCTTCGCCGGGGAGGGCGCCGCTTTTTCTTTGCATGGATGCGGATAGGGCGGCTTTGGCGTCGGCAGACATTCGGTCCGCCAGGTAGGACTTTGTGATGGGTGAGCTCTGAGCGGCCTTGTACGAGCTGGGGACTGTGCCGATTAAGCTCCCGACGGCTTGGACGTCGTCCGCTCTCTGGGCCCGCCTCTGCTCCTCCTGTTCAAAGGCCTGTTGGGGGTCTTTGCGAATATCGGTTTCGAGGTCACTGAGCCAAAAAGGCAGATTGTTCACGTGGTCCTCGAAGAGCGATGCTACGCCGTGGACAAACTTGGAAAACCGCGGCGTAGGGTGCAGTAGATGCGATGTCATGAGGTCCGCGATCCAGGCAGGTCGCTTTCTGTTGCCGTCTTCCTTGAGTTTGATATCAAGAACGGCATATGGGAATTTGGACACCTCGCTCTGGTTGATGTTCCGGAACGGATACGCCATGCTGCTGTTGTCAATGTCTTCTCTGTGCCAGTCCTTGGGATTGCGGCACGGCCGCTCCGGGTCCAGCGTGTCTTCGCGGATGAAAGCCAGGTCCGTGTCGATTGCGATACGGACGCGATCATCCAGTGGCTTTTGGAAAGCTGTCCTAACGTAGTTGGCGCGCAAAACAGGCGACAGCTTCTTCTGCTTGACAAAGTCCTGGATTTTAGCCACAGTCTCCTTGAAGTCGTTGATCTTGTCCTCGGGTTGGCCCTGACGCTCCATCTTCTGCACGCTCTTCTCCATGCCGTACTCGCCATCAATAAAAGGCTTGACCCATTTATCCTTGATCGTGAACTTATGTGTGTGGCTAACGCCTTGGTAGTCGGATGATTTTTGCTCGACAAAGATTTCCGGTCGAGTGTTGAGTTGGCCGTACCATCGTAGTCGAAGAGAAGCCGTTTCTGGCTGGCGGGCAACCTTTTCAGAGTATAGGTCGAACTGCTTACTGTCAAAGTACAACGAGGTGACGGCAGGCGAGTGGCTACCATCGACCTCTTTGGAGGCCTGATCGCTGTACACAAGGTTAGGGAGTCGGCGGAGGATTAGCGTTTTGACCTCGAGCAAGTTGTCGAGATGGACCCAAACTATAAGCATCATTCTCAATTAGCACGGATCTCGACAAATATCAGGACTCAAACATTGAAGAGGGATAGCAAAATGTCCATGTGGGACCTTACACTTGTGCGCCGTATACCGCTCTCCATTCTGAGTCTCCCCCTCATTATCCAAATCCAATGGCGCTGCCTCAATTTCAAGCTGTTGCCGAATAGCAAAGTACATAATGGACAACTTATTCAGCAGCGGCGAGTATCCCTGCTCCGAGTTGAACGGCCTCTGCGCCAGACTGAGCTGCATCATGGGTCGGACCTTGTATCGATCACCTCGCTTGCGGTCGTGCTTCTTCACGATCTTCAGAAAGCCCGTGTAGTTGATGCTGCTGTACTTCTTCAGCTCCCTAACCCCATTCGTGATGTCGTCGAGTTCCTTTTCGAGGGCTCTCAGTTTCGCCACGTCTGCGTCTGCTCGCGCGGTGGCTTCTTTTGTGCTGCTACCCTCGGCCGGGGCGAATTCCTTGAGCGTCTCAAAGACGACATCTGCTCGGCGCTTCAGCGAGTCGACCTGCTCCTGCTGGAAGCGCGCCACCTTCTCCAGCTGGACGTTGAAAATTTCTTCGCAGAATCGGTTCTCGTCATCTTCAGTCCAGGGAACGGAGTCGTCATCGAATTTGTCTTCGTGAAGGAGGGACTTGAGCTTTGCGTAGTCAATGTACTCGCCCTTCCAGGGTGCGTACGTTGCCTGCCGGAGAGTCTTGCCGAATCGCATGATGAGGATCGTGAGCGGGGTTGGTTGGCTGCTCTGGTGTTGGGGCGTGCGGGATGGAGATGAGAGAGAGGGCAATCATCAACTGGACAGGTTCTCCAATGTGACTACAAAGCTGGACCGATGATGCCCCTCAACGAGATGTCAGACTGTCAGATTTTCAGACTCAAACCCCGACCCGACCGACGGCGTGATGAGCACCTGCACGATAACAGGAACCGAGGCGGGCCCCACCATCAGCCAACATGTCAGGTACCTGCCTAGCCGCCGAGGTTCCCGTTTATCATCAGGTACCTACCTGGTAGGTCGCTCGTGCTGAGTCCTGACGGCTGACGCCAATGGCTCCAGACTGGCCTGTTTACGAATTTCATGTCTGGTCCAATTGCCCTATCAACAGTCTTGATTGGGCACGTGCTTCCGCCTTGCTCTCTACTCGTATGTACGGAGTACATACACACATTTCTGCTCCCTGCCCCCTGCTCTTGTTGACTCTTGCTCTACTAGAGTCTGCTCAGGTCTCTGCTCATATGTAGCATCTATAACACTGTCTCGGGTTGACTACGCTGTTGTATAGCTCTGCCTCAAACATTCCTGACTAACGTACGGAGTAGAGTAAACAGATGATGCCATTTCGGCATAGGTACAGAGTAGGTAGCCTGTTGGTTGCTTCGACGCTGTCGACTGCGACGAGCCGAACAAACGTGGCGCAGCCCCTGGTCCCTGGAAAGTTGAGTCTTGACTTCCGGGCCGATTTCAGACTCCTCACTACTCTCAGGCTCACAAGGACAAGTTACCCATCATCGAAATAAACAAAGATGATAAAATGATTCGCGCATTCGCCCGCCAAGAAGGACTGACTTGATTGATATTGATGGTGATTGACTGAGGTGCCATCTTGGACTTCTCGACACTCGCACAATTGCGATCCCCGTGATCATCATCCACCTTCCACTCGCGCCCCCCCCCCCCCCGCGCGGCCGTGGCGATGTGACTTGAGGACGGCGTTGGATACGTAGCCCAAAGGTTGCACCGCTGGTTATGCGATCAATGGATGCTTCGTAAATAAAGGCCGACCGACTCTAGCAGTTCACACTTGCGGCTTTCATTGAAAGCAAGATGGGAGGGAGAAGGCATGGCGGCGCTGATTGCCGGCAATATTCTACGATAGATTCGACACACAGCGAATGTTGCGACGGCATGGGGAATTTCCTCCCTGTATTGGAGGTTTCCCTCTATGGGTCATCAAGTACATAGAAATTCTAGAACTGGGCGACAAGCCTAGGCCAGCCTTGATAGAGTATGTTTTAATAATGAAGAGACTTCTCAGCCTACGCGAATTGACCTCAAAGCTCTCTACGCTATCCTCATTAACATAACGTTACGTACAAGCACGGTGTACACATAAAACACGATCAACCACTACATCACTCATGCCACGCCACATCACACCACACCACAAGCGCTGAGACTTGTTTTTCAAAAAAAAAATTCACATATACCTAAACTACATGCTGCATCCTATCCAATTGGTATCATAATGCCGTCATGCCAAAAAAAAAAAAAAAAAAAAAACCCTCCAAAAAGAAACACCAACAAAAGCTCTCCATGAACCAACACGACACATCCCCCCTTCCATCCAAAAAGGAAAAAAAAACCCCCCCCCCGAACCATCCGCTGCAAAATGAAGAACACTTTTTCAGCATAACTAAGCATTTGCAACACGATCCAGAATCTCCCGAGCTGTGCGCTTGACAATGCCGCCCGTAACGGGGAGATTTGTATTCTTCTCAAGATACAAATCGACCTCCCGAGCTGCCATACGGCCCTCATTGATGCCCCTATTAGAACAAACACATGTTAGTGGGAAACAGTTCCCAACTCAATGACGCCCAAGCATCAACAAGGCATGTCTGCGGACACACAAAAAAAAAGAGACTTACCAAACAATGAGCGACTGCCCACGACGCGCATCCCCCGCCGCAAAAACACCCTCAATGTTTGTGCAGTATTTCCCAGGCGGCGTCTTGACATTCTTCCGCGCATCCTTTTCAATCTCTTCGCCCAAGACACGAGCCTCGGGCCCCAGGAAGCCCATCGCAAGGAGGACAAGGTCCGCAGGGAAGAACTGCTGTGAGCCTTCCACCTTCTTCATGTCCCAGCCACCGCTGGGGGACTTGGTCCACTCCACACGAATGGTGTTGATGCCCTTGACTTTGCCGCTGCCGTCGTCGACAAATTCCTCTGACATGATGCAGTACTCACGGGGATCCTTGCCAGTGTGTTGACGGACTTCTGTGTGGCCGTAGTCTACTCGGTAGATACGGGGCCATTGGGGCCAGGGGTTATCGCTGGCTCGCTCGGGGGGAGGCTGAGGTAGAAGCTCGAAATTGGTGACGCTCTTGGCGCCGTGGCGGACGGAGGTGCCGATGCAGTCGTTGCCGGTATCGCCGCCACCAATCACGACGACGTGCTTGTCCTTGGCGGTGATGTAGGCATTGTCGCCGAGCTCAGAGTCCAGGAGGGACTTTGTGTTCTTGTGAAGAAATTCCATGGCGAAGTGGATGCCGTCGAGGTCGCGGCCCTTGATGGGGAGATCGCGAGCAACGGTTGCGCCGGTCGCAATGACAACGGCATCGTTGTTGGCCGAGAGGTCGGACAAGGAGGGCTGGCCTGCCTCGCCAATGGCTACGCCGGTCTTAAAGGTGATGCCCTCGGCGGCCATGAAGTCGGTACGGCGCTTGACAATGCGCTTGTCAAGCTTCATGTTGGGAATGCCGTACATCAAAAGACCTCCGAGACGATCGGCGCGCTCGTAGACGGTGACGAGATGGCCAGCTCGATTCAATTGGTCAGCGGCCGCGAGGCCAGCAGGGCCAGAGCCGATGATGGCAACGCGCTTTCCTGTGCGAACTTCGGGGGGTTGAGGAATCATCCACCCCTTCTCGAAGCCGCGATCAATGATTGCACACTCAATCGACTTAATACCGACAGGGTCTTCATTGATGCCGAGAACGCATGCACCTTCGCAAGGAGCAGGACAGACACGGCCAGTGAACTCGGGGAAGTTGTTGGTCATGAGAAGTCGGTTGAGGGCATCCTTCCATTGGTTTCTGGTATTGTCAGTTTCGCGATGCGAGCGCAAGGAAAGGAATGGGGGTTAGGTACTGACTGGAATACGAGTTCGTTCCATTTGGGAATAATGTTGGAGATAGGGCAACCAGTTTCGGACTGACAAAACGGTACACCGCAGTCCATGCAACGGGCCGACTGGTACTTGAGCTCGTCTTCGTCCAGACGAGCGCTGAGCTCGGCCCAGTCCTTGGTTCGAGTCGAGGCGGCGCGGTACTTTTCAGAACGGCGAGCATATTTCATGAAGCCCTTTGTCTTGTCGAGCACCAGCGCTCTCTTCTTCTCCGCCTTGGCATCACCAATGGCTTCCTCGAGGTCCAGCAGCTTGGCTGCTTTCTCATCCTTCTTGTGCTTCACACCAGAGACAATTGGAAGGTTGTACTCGGCGCGCTTGGCCTCGGCAGCCTTGGCTGCCTCTTCCTCCAACACTCGCTTGTAATCAACAGGGAGAACCTTGACAAAGCGAGGAAGTGCACGGTTGAAGTCGACGAGGACGCGAGCCGCAAGCTCAGACCCGGTGTAGTGGTGATGATCCTCGACAAGTCCACGAACGAAAGCAATCTCAGTTGGGTCAGTGATGGGCCCAGCTTCAACCATCTCCGTGTTGAGCTTGGTGTGGAAGTCGTTGTGGACGTCAAGGACATAAGCAATACCACCGGACATGCCAGCAGCAAAGTTACGGCCAGTTCGTCCGAGAATGATGACGCGGCCACCGGTCATGTACTCGCACCCGTGGTCGCCAACACCTTCAACAACTGCAGTAGCACCAGAGTTACGCACAGCAAAACGCTCGGCAGCGATACCACGGAAGAAGCAAGAACCGGTGGTGGCACCGTACAAACACGTGTTACCGATGAGGATGTTCTCTTCGGCTTTGAAGACTGCCGATCGAGGAGGATAGACGATCAGTCGACCACCAGAGAGACCCTTGCCAACGTAGTCGTTTGCGTCACCTTCCAGTTCAAGAGTGGCACCAGGCGCGAGGAAAGCGCCAAACGATTGACCTGCAGAGCCCTTGATGTTGACGTGAACTGTGTCCAAGGGCAGTCCTGCCTCGCCATATCGCTTCGAAATCTGGTACGACAGCGACGTGCCCATGGCTCGGTCAGTGTTCACAATGTCGCATTCGATTCGGGACGGAAGTCCTTTGTCCAGAGTCAGCTCGGCTTCTGAGATGAGCTTATTGTCCAGGCGGACATAAAGCTTGTGGTCCTGCTTGCGAACGTTGAATGTAGCAACACCAGGTCGCAGCTTGTGAGCAGGAGTCAGAAGTAGAGACAGGTCAATGTTGGCCGTCTTGTGGGTTCGAAGGTCGTCTCGCATCTTCAAGAGCTCAACATGGCCAACCATTTCGTTGATGGTTCGGAAACCGAGCTGAGCCATGACAGCACGCAGCTCATTGGCGATATAGTAAAAGAAGTTGATAACATGCTCGGGAGTACCCTGGAACTTCTTTCGCAACTCGGGATCTTGCGTGGCGATACCCACAGGGCAAGTGTTTACTAGACAAGAACGTTAGCCAGGAACTAGGGGGGTAAACATATTGTTGGCAAGGAAGTACGAACAGTGACACTTGCGCATGAAAACGCAGCCCATGGCGATGAGGGGAGCCGTGGCGAAACCCCATTCCTCCGCACCAAGCAGACAAGCAATAGCGACATCGCGCCCAGTTCTCAGCTGTCCATCAGTCTGAACGACGACGCGGCCACGGAGATCGTTCAGAACCAGGGTCTGGTGAGTCTCGGCAAGACCCAACTCCCAGGGCAGACCCGCATACTTGATGCCGGTCCATCGAGAGGCACCAGTACCACCATCGTGACCAGATATCAGAATGTGGTCCGCCTTTGCCTTGGCGACACCCGAGGCAACGATACCCACACCAACTTCAGAGACAAGCTTTACAGAGACTCTTGAACGGGGGCTTGAGCACTTCAAGTCGTAAATGAGCTGCTTCAAATCTTCAATGGAGTAGATATCGTGGTGGGGAGGGGGAGAAATCAAGCCAACGCCGGGGGTGGAGTGACGAGTGCGAGCAATAGACTTGGAGACCTTGTGTCCAGGAAGCTCGCCGCCCTCACCAGGTTTGGCACCTTGAGCCATCTTGATCTGGAGCTCGTCAGAGTCTGCAAGATAGGCAGATGTAACGCCGAAACGCCCAGACGCGACTTGCTTGATGGCGGATCGCATGGTGTCGCCATTAGGCAAGCGCTCGGATCGCTCAGGATCTTCACCACCCTCACCAGTGTTTGATTTACCACCCAGCCTGTTCATGGCAACGGCAAGAGTAGAATGAGACTCCATGGAGATGGAACCATATGACATGGCACCGGTACAGAATCGTCTGACAATTTCGGTCCAAGGCTCGACCTGGTCGATGGGGATAGGAGTGGCGTTGTCAAAGTTGAAGTCCAAGAGACCACGAAGGGTGCAGTTCTTGATCTGCTCATATTCTGCCTTGGAGTATGCCTCGTAGGATTTGTCATTCTTGTTTCGGACGGCATCCTGGATATTGGCAATGGCCGCGGGACTGTTGACGTGCGGCTCGCCACCATCACGCCAGTGGTATTCACCCGACTCAGGCAGAGCCTTGATGCCGACAGTGTAGCGAGAGGGGAAACCGAGTTCGTGAAAACGGAAGGCATCTTCGGCAATGAGATCAAAGGTCAGACCCTGAATACGCGAAGCAGTACCCCTGAAGCAACGTTCGACGACAACTTCATCCAGACCCAGTGCCTCAAAGATCTGAGCACCCTTGTACGAAGCAAGCGTAGAGATGCCCATCTTGCTCATGACCTTCAGAATACCACCATCACAAGAGTGAATGTAGTTGCGGATGAGATCGTCATCGGACAGTTTCTTCTTGATCAACTTCTCGCGGTTGAGCTTGAGCACACACTCCATGGCGAGATAGGGGTTAATAGCATCGGCACCATAACCAAGAAGAACGCACATGTGATGTACCTCACGGGCTTCAGCAGTCTCAACCATCAGGGCAACCATGGACCGCCACTTGTTCGAAACCAAATGGTGGTGCAACATGCCGGAAGCCAGCGCAGCGGAAACAGGAACACGGTCAGCGGACGTATTACGATCGGAAAGGACAATTATACGATCACGAGCCTCAATGGCGGCCGTGGCTTCGTTGCAAATCTCATCGAGGTGCTGGATGTACCCTTGAACGCCCTTGCTCTTGGGGAAGGTAAGATCAATCGTCTTTACGGTCCACTCGGGGTAGACAGAGGACAGGTTCTGGATGGCATTGAATTCAGGAATGGACAGAATCGGGCTGGGGAGCATGAGACGTCCACATTGAGAGGAGTCCATTTCTAGCAGGTTACCTTGAGGACCAACATAGCACTCAAGGGACATGACGATGGACTCTCGAATGGGGTCAATGGGCGGATTGGTGACCTGCGCGAAGAGCTGTCGGAAGTAATCATACAGAAGCCGCGGAGCTGAGGTCAAGCACGCAAGAGGCGCATCATTGCCCATCGAACCCAGGGCCTCTTTCTCGTCGGCAGCCATGGGTGCGAGAAGCAAGCTGACCTGCTCGTGAGTGTAGCCGAAAGACAACAGGAGAGGGTCTTCTTGGAGGGCAAACGCGTCAGGTTTGGCAGCAAGATCCAAAGCCGTTGTCTCAAGCTTCTCCAACACCTTGGGCATCGTCAAGAGCTCCTTGTTCAGCCACGAGCGGAAATCGTGGCGGTTGGCAACAGCGGCTTTGAGTTCCTTGTCGTCGATGATGCGGCCGGCCTTGGTATCGACCAGCAGCATTCTTCCGGGCTGCAATCGACCCTTCTGAAGAACGCTCTCGGGCTCGACTGTGATGGCACCGACCTCGGAAGCACAAATGATGCGATCGTCGTCCATGACGTAAAATCGACAAGGTCGCAGTCCGTTGCGGTCCAAGTTGGCACCACAATATCGGCCGTCGGCAAAAGTGAACAAGGCAGGGCCATCCCATGGCTCCATCTGGCAAGCAGCCCATTCGTAGAATGCAGCCTTCTTGGGATCCATCTGGTCATTGCCTTGCCAGGCCTCGGGGACCATGAGCATGACTGCTTCCGGCAGAGACAGCACGCCGTTGATGGTCAAAAGCTCCAGAACGTTATCAAAGGCGGCGGAATCCGAACCACCATCTTCGACAATGGGGTACATGAGCTCGAGCTCGTCCTTGAAAATATCAGAGTTCATGACACCCTCCCGGGCGCGCATCCAGTTCTTGTTTCCACGCAACGTATTGATCTCGCCATTGTGGGCAGCCCATCGCAAAGGCTGCGCTCGGTCCCACGAGGGAAACGTGTTTGTAGAAAATCGAGAGTGGACAAGAGCAAAATGACCTTCGTAATCGGCGTTGACCAGGTCATGGTAGTACGAGTAGACCTGGGAAGGCGACAGTTGGCCCTTGTACACGATATTCTTGTTGGAAAGAGAGCACAGGTAGAACCAATTCTTGAGACCAATAGTGTGCGTGGCGCGTTTTCGAAGAATGTATAGCTGTCGCTCGAACAATCTCTCGTCAAACTTGTCCGCGTCGGTCATTTCTGGTGCAGTACCGGAGCCGTAGGCAGATTCGAGAACGACAAAGGGCTGGGCGATGATGGGCTCGCGAGACTTTGCCGCAGGTCCAAGCAGCGTTGAGTCAACGGGAGGCCTTCGCCATCCCAGAACCCGAAGACCCAACGACTCGGCAACGTCTTCCAGCTGCCTCTGCGATTCTGCCAGAGTCTCTTCGTCAGGCTTGAAAAACAAGTTTCCCACGGCATATTGGCCTAGAGGGGGCAACTTAATGCCCTGCTCCATTTCAAAATTCTTGACGAAAAATCGATGAGGGATGGATGTCATGACACCAGCTCCATCACCGTCTCGTGCATCAGACCCCACAGCTCCGCGGTGGGTCATGTTGCAAAGAAGATTGCGCGCTATAAGCAGGTCAGCGCCAGCCAAATGGTTGATACATTAGTTTACACGGATTGACTCACCATCGCTGACGATCTTGTGGCTAGCTTTGCCCTTGATGTGACTACATTTTTTGCATGAGTACATGCCAGTTTCTCTTCTTTGAAGACACTCACAGGGGGAAAGGAGGAGTCGCAATTTACCAAGCAAAACCAACACCACAAGCATCGCGCTCGTACGCCGGGTCATACAGACCCTGCTTCACCGGCAAGGCGCCAGCCCAAGATTCATTGTTCTCCGTCTGGTACTCATATGGGTGATATGTGTCCTGCTCAGCTTCGATGTGTCGATCGTCGAAATCAGCTAGCAGGCCCATGCTAGGCGAGGCTCGCAGGTCGAAGAAGACGGGAGGCGAAAGTGATGGCGGGAGAGAAGCGTGTGACAAGATCCAGGCAGGCCTTTTGCCTGCAGGAACTGCTGTCGCTTGTAGTCGACCGGGGTGAGAGCAGCGCCGAGCTGCTCTGGAACAAATATATCTGAGTAGCGAGTGTCAGCAGCAGTGGGACTGCGAATTAGAAGAACACTCCAAATCCAAGAAAGTAGCATGTGAAAAAGATAAGCGAGCGCGACGAGCGGCAGGGCAGCGGCAGGGCAGCGGCAGCACACACTTGTGGCTTGTGGTGGCATGACGATGGTCTCATCGCGTTGCGGTCGGCATGTCGATGGCAGATGCAGTCGCAGTAGGGCTGCGTGGGTCCACCTGGATTCTGCAGTGAGTAGTCCCGCTAAACATCCGGAGCCGAACCGGAACCACACAAGGCGCCCCAGGGCCCACGCAACGCCCAACACCGTGCAGAGACTGTGCAGAGTTTCCTCTCATCAATGTGTCTTGTACGGCGGACCTGGCGATTTCGTTGTCGATTGATCATCCGCAGCCTGGTGTTCGTGTCTGGTGTCTTTTCGTCTGCCTCGCGGAAGTCGTCCGTCTAAGCCGGAGGACGAGCATCGGGTTCGCATAGATGCGACCCGCGGCGCGACGTTGCTGGCTCCAGCCAATCACAGCCTGCTGATTGCGATCCGGCAGCTGCCCGCGAACCCTAATATTATCTGTGCCTCTCTGTCGCGGGGAAACGCTGGAGCCGATCTCTTCGCCTCGCGACAACGGAGCACGCATGTTGTCCAAAACACTGTGCGCTTTCAATGCTTTGTCGATTCCATGAATGACACAAATTCGACTTGTCGGTCATCAAGAAATAATTGTCCGAGCCGTCGTTTTTGATGTCTGGAACCGGCCATCGACGTCGCTAGTGCTGCCTGCCACCCCGGAGCCGACCACAGCAGTGTCGGCAGATTTTCAAGAAATTGCCGTAGTAATCGTCGTCTTCCGGCTTTCAAGGACGCTCCTTCATCTCTTCGTTGATGGCAATGGAAAATTAAAGCGCAAGCGTGAGGAATTTGGAGAAATTCACAGGCAATGATCACGTTATGACCACAAAAAGACTTACCCGTGAGATAAAAAAAAGGTATGGTTGGATGAAACAGTTGGGTGGTATTTGAGATAGCTCGCTACGGACGGATGCGTGAGGAGAGCAGGAGTTCGAAAGGAGGGAGGAAGGGTTGGGGCAAGGCTCTACGACAGAGGTGAGGGGGATGGCGTGTTTTTATTCACCAGGCTGGAGTCGTTTCCGGACGCGCCCGCTGGCGGCATTCTTCCAAATAACGGATAGATGGATGGATGTGTGCATAATCCACAATGGCCCCCAAAAGTCTACCTACGTATGTACATATGTAATATGTACCAGTTACCAGGCTAACACCACGCCATTCTCACAAAGGACTGGACAAATATTGCCGGCAGCCCTGTCGACTCTGTGGATGGATGCGTGGGCTTGTCTGGGTTCTTTTTTTCTTTACCGGGGGGTTGCTTCGGCGGCGAGCGAACAAGTGGAGATTGTCATGAAGTTCCCAGCACCCGCCACCACGACCTACATAATGAGTACAGTTGCCACTTCGTAGAACAGTTCACGGCCCTTCGATTGCGCCTTGGAAACATGAGCACCAACTTCCTGCTCAGTGCTGACAATGGACATCCCGTCCTGTCCGCTGGGATGGCGTCTGATGTGGATGCTCTGGGCGCTCTTCACCATCGCGACAAAGGTGGGAAGGGAAGCACATGTCAGAAAACACCTCAAGGCTCACGCAGCACAAGCGGCGCCAGGCCGTCACAGCTCCGATGCCGCCTTTCTTAACAAGACAGACGATACATAACTATCCTGCCACCAGGGCAAGAACTTTATGTCGTGTGCTGGTGCTTTTCGTGTCACTCTGCAAATAACGGCGTCCAACCGGCAATGCAAATCTGATTTTATGTGCGACGTTTGTACGTATTGTCATCGTACAGAGTACTCCGTACATACATAGCCACTTGGTAAGATTGTCGCAGACTCGCAGGCAGCAAGTTGGCAACAAGCTCAATGGACGCTAGGCCGCCGGCTTAGGCCCTTGCTCAAGCCTCACAACCGGTGCCGGGTGCGATCTGATTACGGAGTATCCCGAGCTATGTACCAAGATGCCTCACCTTGATGATGATGGATCTCTCGAGAATGCCCTTGACCAGCATTGTCGGGCACGTGTCTGGGCAGGTCCAGCTGTCAAATGCAAAACACACGCAGGCCAATGCAATGCAATACGGAGTATCCATGTATATCCAGGCCCATCCATCCGGCTGGTACATACCTCAATAACAACTCTCCCCTCTACACAATTTTCTCGACAAGAGCGCACGGACCAAATCCGCCCGCTTTTGCTATGATTTGGCTGTAAAACCTACTGTAACCCTAACAGT